>JARJPL010000341.1:0-63488 GCA_030782805.1 Aschersonia sp. MBC 622 | reverse complement strand
TCTTCGGCTCCCTAATTCTCACCGCGGCGGCCACTCCTCGTAGTCAATCTCCACGCCGCCGCCATGTTCCTCGCCGGGACGCCACGTCTCCGGCAACGACGCGAAAAGCTCCGCGGCAGAGGCATCCGCCCACGCCTCGTTGTAGATGCCCGGGTCCTGCATCGCGCCAATCACCACCGGCTCCCCATACAGCCAGCTCCCCGTCGGCGCCATCCCAAAGCGCGCGTCGTCGTCAGCACGCACATTGAACCGCTTCCACGCCTCCGCCGAGCTCCATCGGCCGGCGCCGCTCGGGTCGCGAATCGCCTCGGCGAGGCCCAGCTGCTCGGCCCGCTCCAGCAGTCTCCTCGTAAAGTACGACGGCGACGGCGGCGCATCCTCGTCCACGTTCCGGTCGTGTGCTTGCGCCTCGCCGAAAAGAAACGGGTCTGGCTCGACTGCATCGACCAACTCGTCAAAGAGCACGCGGTCGCGCGTGTATATCGCCGCGCGCAGCACCGCCGCACGCATCGCCGGGCACCGCCGCGCCACCTCCCTGTACGTAGACCTCGTCGCGACCGCCGGGTACCATATGAGATACGGCAGGTGCTCGCGCGGCACCGCGGGCGTCAGCCTGCTGAGGTCGTTGCTCATAATCATGCGCGCGTGCACCGCTCGCGCCACCCACGCGGCGTGGCGTCGGGGTTCCCGGGGTAAAAGCAGCTCTTCCGCCTGGCTTCCCACGGCTGTCGCCCACCACCACGTCGCGAAGAAGGGGTTGTGGTAGATGCCCCGCGCGACGCAGGCGGCCTCGCCGTCAACCATCCGCGGGCGGCGCAGCCGCGCGTAGCGGTCCATGTTGCCAGCGTAGGCGGCAGCGAGGATCAGTACGTTCTTGTTGCCGGCGGGCAGGTCTGCAGGGAGTGGTTTGGCGAGGTATGCGGCCATGGCGAGGTCCGCGGGACCAAAGGTGGGCTCCGGGCTGGCGAGCTCGTCGATGCAGAGGTCCTCGGTAATGTCGAACGTGGCGTCCTCGAAGCCGGGGTGAGCAAACATGTCAAACATGTCGTCAATGTCATCATCATCCGAGCCATCACTGAAAAGACGTTCCTCGTAGCCGCTGGGCGTTGTCAGCGCTTGCTTGACCTCGAGCATCGGCCGGACCGCCGTATCCCCGTTAAGTCCTGACGGCTGCGGGTCACTTTGAATCGACCGGCTGTAGTCGTCCATGACGCGGTACTTGACCGGTTCGCCCATGACCGCCTCGTAGACCTCGCCGCTGCCGCACGCCCTCGCCTCCTCGGCGACCGCCACGTCCGGCAGCACGCTGCCCGCCTCCCGCAGCTCCCTATACAGCGCGGCATGCCCCGCCACCGCGCACGCGCGCGCGACCTGGTACGCCATGCGCGGGTACCTCCGCGCCAGCTCCCGGTACGTGTCCTCCGCGGCCGTGATCGGGTGCCAGATGCAGTACGGCACGTCGTCCCCGTCACCTGTCATGTCTGGGATGCAGTCGCTCATGATGGCGCGCGCGTTAAGAGCGCGCGCAAACTCGGGCCATGCCCGCAGAGCCTGCGCTGCGGGGCTGCGCGCAAATTCTGGGTGGTGCCGTATGCCGCGGATTACGCAGAGTCGTGTGGCACGCCGGCCGAGCGCCACGGGCACGGAGACGCCGCGGAGCGCATCACGGGCGTCGGAGGCGCTATAGGACATGTCGCGCAGTCGCTCGCGGAGAGCCGCCGGGATTTTGTCAGCCATGGTGAATGTAGCTGAGATGTTTTGTGAATCAATTTATGCATAAACGCAGATAGTATGTGTGTGTTTGTGAGAGGATGAGTCGTTCTGACAGGGAAGGAGTTGGTCTATAAAAATCTAGCTATCTTGTGAAGGGTATCAGACCTGATTCGCACTATGGATCCGCATATTTACTGGACAATGGCTTCCACCCCGAATGCTAGTAAAGGCACAGACCACCCCGACTTGAGACAAACACGTCATATACAATAACCGCATTTTCTACGTATTTCAATACTACTACTCTACATTTCTATACTATACCTACCTAATGAAGGTATTGTAGTTTTTTTTTTTAAAGAAAAAAAAATAAAGTATATTTATCTAACTATAATACTTGTTCTTGATTTTTTTTTATATTTATTTCCTGACTAATAGAAGATTCAAGAGAAATAAAATAAACTAAAATAGTATATAAATAAAACTAAGCCTATCTTTTAGATCCTTCGGCTGAATTAGAAGCGACATCGAGACTAGTGACAAGAACCCGCTATCGGCCGGCCGAGCTTAAACTCAAGTGAGAACTCCATACAACGACCGACAGCCCAAGTCCAAAACATACCCCCAACCAATGAGCGAAAAGGTCGTCCCCAGCGTCATCAATATGGCAGGGGTAATGTATACTCCAAGAATCGACATCTCAGAAACAGGTTTCACCACATCTGTAAACCGAGCAGTTCCACTTGGCGCGGGCCGCGTCGTTACACTTGTTGACCGATGCCTTGCACTGTGTAGGGTCCTCTTCGCGTCGACACTAGAGTTTACCCGCCGCATGAGCTTCCATTATTATCGAGCCATCGCGAATCTGGTGGAAAACTTACGCTAGAACAGCGTGTGCATTGCGAAGCAGCTCTCTTACAAGCAAGTGGGGTACAAGCCGTAGCTATTCCGGAAAGAATAGCGACAACAGCGATGACCGAGACCTTCATCTTGGCGGTGGGATGAAGAAAATAGTTGCGGTAAGTAGCAGGAATCAGCAATATAGTTCGTCTTAGTTGGACGATGAAGTGTGATGGAAGACAATGGATCGTCGTAGGTAGAGAGAGCTGTATATTTTACTAATGGTAGCCTTCCTTGGCTTGCACCCGTATATAAAATGATATGAGACATGATCTGTACGTACATTCTAGGTGATGCTTTTTCCGATGGTTGTGTCTTGCATTTCCGTAATATACTAGTAAGCTGGTCTTAGCCACTGCGGCTGGATGGCTTGAACCCTGTGTTGCCTGTGTAGCAAGTTTTCTCCTAGCGCAGGCCCCCCGCAACCTTCCAATTAGGCGTCGTTACTATATTGCTTCAGTATTGCGGTAGCATCACTCTTGTCAAGTCCAAAAAGTTATTCTAAATTGTAGCTATATTTGAATGTGCCTAGATAATATAGTAGTTTCAGTAAAATCAGATGTTGCTCTATTAGGAAATTGCCCGACTCCGGCAAACGACAATCGTGGAATAAGTAGTAGGTTTGTGTCGCAGTAAAAATGCGGGTAAGCGCCTTTATTATTGTAAATCAGGCCTTGTGTACCTTCATAAGTTGCCCTGATCCAGCCCAGGCAATAAGCGGTGACAAAACTACAATTGGCAACTAGGCTCAGTTGCTGTTCAAATCCAAGACAAACGAGAGCCAACGGATATGAGCAGTGGTCAACAGGCTACGGCCCGCCGCTAAGAAATCCATTTGAGCCAATCTACGTTTTATAACGACTAGAAATCGTGTTTGAGCTTCCGCCGACATTGTGCATCACCAGTCACGGAATTTGTGGGATCAAGTGCCTATCGCGGGATCATGAACTCGCAAGGGCGGACGCTAGCGCTCTCCATCATGGCCATGAAAACCAACTCTAGAATAGCAACTCTAAAATAGGCACAACATAGATTTTCTGTCTGTCTCTAGTTGGTACGCGTCTCCTCGGCCGCCAAACTTGGCGGCTAATCGTCGCCTTCGTCTATTAGAAAGGACAGTAGAGAAAGCTTTCATATCAGTGTGGAATACACCGTGTCTGGGCTTCTTCAAATTACGAGGTACTCTTTCCGCCAAAAATATCAGAATAGTAGAGTACGATTAAAAGCGTAACAGAAAAGCGGCCGTTGCGACATTAAGGAGACGCGCACACTTTGTACCTGGTCGAGATACTGCAGGTATGTTGTTAGATGTTGAACGAGGGACGGGAAGGCGAATCGGAAAACGGATACGCCGACAGCGACACACGGAATCCAGTTAAAAGCACATTCTTTTTTCTAAAAAAAAAGTTCATCATGTTACGTTACGCTCGGAATGCCATAAAGTCGTTGTATACTAGGCTTTCCGGTCTGTCGGTAATGACTACGTCGACATGACGCAGACTATCCCTTTTTTTTTGGACAAGATCAATCTATTCACTTTATTTCATCTCACAAAAAAAAGTGGCACCCCGTGAGAGTGATTGTCATTGATACTCCATTGTGTAATCTTGAATTTCCTTCATGACGAAGGACGCACGCAATGGACGACGCATCGCCCGCCGTTTCCGGGCTTCAACTACTGCCTGTCGTTCTGAGGTATAAGATGTCAAGGTTTCCGAATGAGAGCAGCCAATTCATGAGCCCCAAATAAACTCTTTACATGCCAGATACGTTGGCACTGGTAAAATAATGATTTCGTCGGGACAACTCTTTGCAGGGGCTGCGCTCCTCGCAGCTCTCCCCTCTACACTGGCCTTTCCCAAATTATGGCAACCAACGACAACATTTACCTCGACAGCGACCGAGATACCTGCCGCCATCACAGCCGACACGAATGCCACGCACGGCTCCTACACGGGCACAGCCACCACCACCGGCGCGCTCTCGACCTCGGTGCTGTCCAGCGAGATCCCGCCCTTGCCGGCCCCCGAAGGCTCCTACGACTACCCAGCCGACGGGGAGCTGCACGCCCCCGAACCCGCGCCGTATACGCCCAGCGGCGGCGTCGGCACCAACGGCTCGGCGCCCGTCTACCGCGTGCAGAGCGACTTCGACTACCAGTCGCTCGCGCTCGCGCTGTACCAAGAGTACATTGAGCTGGACCTCTTCCGCTGGGGCCTGGCCGCCTTTACCGACGACGAGTTTGAAGCCTACGGCATCGGCGCCGAGGACCGCTACCTGATTGAGTACATGGCCGAGCAGGAGATTGGGCACGCGACGCTGCTGTCCAACATGCTGGGCCCGCAGGCTCCCGTGCAGTGCCAGTACAGCTACCCCGTGACCAGCGTGCGCGAGTTTGTCGACTTTAACCAGAAGCTGACGCGCTGGGGCGAGGCCGGCGTGTACGGGTTCCTGCCGCACCTGGACTCGGGCCCCGCGGCGCAGCTGCTGCTGCAGAGCATCACGGTCGAGGCGCGGCAGCAGCTCATCTTTCGGCAGTTTGGCGGCATGTTCCCCATGCCCGTCTGGCACACGGTCGGCATACCCCAGAGCTGGGCCTGGACGCTGCTCGCGCCGCACGTCGCCAGCTGCCCGGCGAACCAGACGCGCCTCGTCTGGCAGAATTTCCCCGCCCTCGCCATTATCAACCAGCCCAACCCGGCGCGCGTCAACGCCTCCGACGCCTGGAACGAGACGACCGGCCGCGACGGCAGCAACACGCTGTCGACGGCGGAGATTGAGCAGGACGACTCGTGCGTCAACGCCACGCGGGAGGTGGACGAGTGCAGCGCCGCCATTAGCCGGAACCGCAGCCGGCCGCTGTCGTATCCCGGACGGCAAGTCTTTCTCGAGTGGGACGCGCCGGGCACGCTGGTCGGCCCCAACAACAGCTACGTGACGTCGACGAATGTCAAGGAACCCAAGTTTGCGGCGTGGGTGTCGCAGCTCAACGTGACGTACTCGCCGCTGCTCAACGTGAGCCTGGACGGCCGCAGCGCGTACACGGTGCAGCCCAACGTGTCGACGTGGGCGGGCGACCCGGCCATCAACGGAACCATGTTCCTGGCGCTGACCGACGTGGACATGTATGTGACGCCGTACAACCTGACGCAGCTGAACCCGCACGTGGCGGCGTTGGGTGTGTATCAGGCTGGTTAGACGAGTTCGAGGGGGGTTAATTAATGAAGTGTGAATGCGGGGGGGATGTGGAGAAAACTTGTAATTGTTAAATGATGGAAAAGTCTTGCATATATGTTTGAGCTTGTTCGGGAAGCTTGTCGCTGCGCTCGTTTCCATAGCACTTGTTATAGTCAAGCAACACTTTTAGACCACGTCGCCAAAATCTAGGCCGTTTCTAATGACTAATCCCGACGTTGACATCATTTGCTCATAGACGGGTCACGCACGCACAAGGCGGGCAGCGATGCCAAGGAGCTGGTTGAGTGGGGAGGCAGAGGTAGTCATTTATTAGACGTACCAGAATCTAGCACCCGACGGCGAAAATTAAATCAAAATTATGTTTCAGTTTTTTTTTGCAACGGTCATTCAATAAGTGGCTTATTATGAGTCATTGTTGTAATCCGTACAGATGCAGGTTTTAGATGAGGGTTCAATTTCCCGTCGGCAGAATTCATCAAGCCATAATGCGGGGACATAAGGCGGCGGCGCCCCAGACTATGGCCACGCGCCCCGATGGATCATCATGTGGGAAAGAGGAGAGGGAGGGAGAGAGAGGGTCCCGCGTCTTTCAAACCGACTGGACCAGAGAAGAATAGAAATGCACGGTTTATGGGGCACAAAGGCCCAGCTTTTTATGGTGTGGCTGCGGTGGGACGATGATGGGCGAATAGGAGCCCTTTGTTCTTGTCGGCGATCTTTGTGCCACGTCAAGCCCAAAGGTGACAGTTTCTCGCGAGGCGTTCTGTCCAACCTCTTATTATGTAGATGAATAAAAAAAGGTTGCATAGTGCATCCATGTTGCAGTCGATCTCGGCTCTTTTAATATCCCCACTGCCGAAACATGTATATATCAGAACTCCACTCCCCATCCCAGAATTACTCAGGAATTAGCGAGCCCAACACGTCTGGGGTGCATAAACTGCTACCAATTTTTTTCCACAACTTCTCCCATCATCATCATCATCATCATCATCATTACCATCATTGCCAAGAAACCATCACCACCCACGTCTAACCATTTACCTGCCCGAAAATTCAAGCCTCGCCTAATTCAACGGCTCGAGAACCCTGGCTCTCTCGCCCACCTATCGCGACGGCCCGAGAGTCTGGACATTGTCCACCCATTTCGACGGCCCCGTCTGGGCATCGTCAAACCGCCATGACGATCAAGGAGTACTTTCGCCGTCGCTCCATCAAAGCCGACGTTGCGCAGCGCACAAAGGCCTCGGAGCTGACGCTGCGCCAGTCCCTCTTCCCGCTGTGTCTCGTCACGGCCCTCTTCTTTCTCTGGGGCTTTAGCTACGGCCTGCTCGACACGCTTAACGCCCACTTCCAGCGCGTCCTGCACTTTACGCCCTCGCGGTCCTCCGGTCTCCAGGCCGCGTACTTTGGGTATGCTTTTAACCCCCCACCCCCGTTGTCGTCACGACTGACCGTTCTCTTCCCAGAGCCTACCCTCTCGCATCCATCGGCCACGCCGCTTGGATCCTCCGCCACTACGGCTACCGCGCCGTCTTCATCTGGGGCCTCTGCCTCTACGCCATCGGCGCCCTCTGCACCATTGCCGCCCTCAAGGCCAAGTCTTTCGGCGGCTTCTGCGCCTGCATCTTCATCATTGGCAACGGTCTCGGCTCCCTCGAGACGGCCGCCAACCCATACATCACAGGTGAGTTCAGCCATCCCCGAGCACTGGCAGCCCCTCCTCGAATCATGTTAACCGTCCTCATCGTCTAGTATGCGGTCCCCCTCGATACGCGGAGCTGCGCATCAACCTCTCGCAGGCCTTCAACGGCATCGGCTCCGTTGTCGCGCCCGTCATGGCGTCCAAAGTCTTCTTCGCCTTTAGCGACCAAAAGGCCCAGGACAATGTCCAATGGGTCTACCTGGCCATTGCCGTTTTTGTCTGTATCCTCGCCGTCATCTTCTTCTTTGCCGACATTCCCGAAGTAACCGACGCCGGTACGTGACACAACTCAACCATCTCATCCGCCGGCACCTGCTAACACCCGGCCAGACATGGCATTCCAAGCCGAAGAGACCAACACGCAAGGTGCCGACAAGCCCTTTCGGAAGCAGTACAAGCTCTTCCACGCCGCCTTTGCTCAGTTTTGCTACACAGGTGCGCAGGTCGCCATTGCCGGCTACTTTATCAACTACGCCCGCGACACGCGCCCAGGCACGTCGCGCAGCCTGGCTGCCAACCTGCTCGCCGGTGCGCAGGCCGTATTTGCCGTCGGCCGTTTCGTCGGTGTCGGCATTATGCGGTACGTGCGTCCGCGTATCGTCTTTGGCTGCTTTCTCACCTGCTGCATCGTCTTTTCCATTCCCGCCATCACGGGTCGCGGCGACGCGGGCATTGCCATGCTCTATGTCATTCTCTTCTTTGAGAGCGTCTGCTTCCCGACCATTGTAGCCCTCGGCATGCGCGGCCTCGGCCGCCACACCAAGCGCGGCAGCGGATACATAATCGCGGGCGTCGTCGGCGGCGCCTGCGTGCCCCCGCTTATGGGCAAGGTCATTGACTTGCACGGTGCGGGCACTGCCATGGTCGTGCCTCTGGCTTTCTTTGTGGTTGCGTGGACGTATGCCCTCTGCGTCAACTTTGCGCCCCCCTACAAGAGGGTCATTGACTCGTTTAATGAGACCGAGGTCGGCATTGAAATGGCCGGCGAGCATCAAGAGAACCAGATCAAGTCAAAGACTAAAACCATGTAATTCCGAATGGAACCGCCATCCGAAAACCCTGCTCTTGCGCAGGCACACTACGAAAAGTTTCAACTTCTTTTACCAGAAGATGGCCCTCTGCAGAGCCCCAAGGAAATCCATCACGGCATCTTTCATTTGACAACTACAAAGCATGCCGCAACCAACATATAGGTGATCGTCGCTCTAAACAGGCTGCCAAGTTATCACGGGTTGAGCGTGCAATATCTACAAGTCACACGCAAGGTGCAGCACTTACCGAAAATGACGCATACCGCTGCTCTCGTTCACAATCACTGAGATATGCAGCGTCGTCAAAAGAGGACTTGGCGACAGAATAATAAGACGACGTTAAGAGGGGCATTTCGAGGTTCCAATTCCAATCAACAAAACATAGTAAAGGACATGGGGGATTTATGGGCGAGTCACACTCTAACTACAACGATTCACTAGTATGCATCCACAAAGCGAGGGAGTCAAGAGGGAGCATAGTATATCTATCTCAAGAGACAGTCAGAGGCGGCATGGGATATACCAATGAGGATGAATCCCTCGACGTCGACACATCTACGCTCGGGCAGCCTACATCAACGGAAGCGGCACCTGTCCAACATGCCATCTTCATCGCCGCCGACATGTCTGTCGACTGTGACAAAGAACTTTGCCCTCGATTATCCATCGACAGGGGCAGATACCAGACCTCCATGTCCCATCGCCGCTGACGGCGTACTCCAAAGCCCTCTTCCTGGCAAAGCGCCCGGACGTGTGTTGCAAGAACCGCGTACCCGCCACGACTCCGCAAAGCAGCCATGGTGCCGCATGGGCTTTGGAGCTGAGCAGATGACGATAATATTGCATGATTGCCTGTATACCAGGAGCGCTGATTCTTTAGAGTCCAACTCATTACTTGAGCGGATTTGTTAGTCATTTCACAACGCAGACCAGACTGCTAAAACTCTGGATTAGTATTCATATACTTGAATTGTTATAAACTTTTATCGTGCCAGTTACTATCTAGACATTTGAGAACTCCCTTAGAATGGCTGCAACAGTGAGACTTCATCCAGAAAAGTCAAATAGCAAAGCAAGCTCAATTCGTCTTGCATCACAATCATCTTGCATCAATTTTTGGTCTGACTGACAGCATTCGGGCTTCAAAAGTCATAATCTGTCAAGTTATTCTTAATCAGACGTTTGTCGTTTCTCCTCCACCAGCCAAGCAAAAACAAAACCATTTGCTCCTAACCACCAAAACGCCAGCAAGACGAACCATGTTTTTTTTTTTTCGCAACCTTTTGATACGTGAGCTGCTCTCGTCCGGATTGGCAAAAGAGTAAATTTATCCGTTCAAGGTGGTCAGAAATGCGGCTTAGATGGGGGTGATCCTGCTGCAATGGGATTCAGCGAGGATAAACAGCCCGAATTCTTTTCTTCTTGTTTTTTTCTGTTGCATTTGTCACATTTGCACTTGATCATGTCCATCATGTCGGTCGCTGTGCATCATCTTGCTATACAAAACTAAAGCAATCGTGGCAGATGAAGTTTGTATATATTCACTCAAGTTCAAGGATTTTCCGTCAAAAAGATGATTCGTTTCCCATGTAGCTGTTTAAACCCATAAAACGCCATGATGCCAAAACAAACACACACACACACAAAACAACCAACATACCACCGTCATTTTTTTCTTCTTTCCTTCTCGCCTTCATCATCTACGTACCATTTCGTCTGCGCCCTCCCTGCGTGCTGCGATTCACATGTCCCTGGAGCACCTTTTTCGTCTCCACCAGACTCCTCTTGTGCTTGCTGCGCGCCTTGCCCAGCGTCATCAAAAAGTTCTTCTTGCGCTCCTTTTCCCGGTTCGACGTCGACTTGCCCGCCGCCTGCAGCTTGGCCTTGCGCATCGCCTGCGTGCTCTTGTGCTCCTCGCGGTCCGGCTTGCCCTCGCGCGCCAGCTCCACCCGCTCCTCCTTGGTCAGCTTGCGCAGCCGCGCCGGCGCCTCAATCTGCTCCGCCGTCAGGCCCTCGTCCAGGTGCCGGTCCCCGTGACCGCCGTTGCTCTGTGGCTTCTTATTGTTGTTGCTGGCGCGGCTGCCGCCGAGAGCGCGCTGGACAGCCGCAGAGGTCCGCAGCTCCTGCAGCTTGGCGAGGTCGGCGGGCGTGAGCACGGTGGTGGTTGCGAGCTTCATCATCCGCGCGATTTCGTCATCGTGCTCGGCGGCGGCCGCCGCGTCGTCTTTGGCATTTTCCTCATCCTCATCGTCATTCTCACCGTCCTCGGCGGACTTGCTGGTTCGTTGGCGCTTCTTTTCCTTGGGCGCCACCTCTTCCGCCTCGGACTCGCTGCTGACGGCGATCCAGTCGCCAGATTCGCTACTGTCATCAGAAGCCACCTCCCATTCGTCATCATTCGCCTCTTGCTTGTCCTCGGCGTCAGACTCGGCGTCCGACGGCAGGCCCTGCTCGGCGAGGCGCCGCCTGCGTTGCTCGTGCTTCCACTTGGCGAGCAGATCGAGGCCCTCAATCTCGCCGGGAGCCTGTTCGCCGAAGCGGTGCTGCTTCTGGATGCCGGCGCGCAGGCCAATGGTGGCGTCCTTGCCGCGATCGCGCTTCTTGAGCAGCTCGGCGCCGACCTCGCGATACAGTGACAGCAGGCCCTTGGCGGCCATCATGACGCCCTTGTCCTTGCTCTTCTTGTACTGCACCAGATCCTGCAGCAGCGTGTCCGTCATGGCGAGCGGCTGCCGCGCGCAGACCTCACGGATCGCGTTGAGGCCCGCGGCAGCCACCTCGGCGGCTGACGCCTCAGAGATGAACTCATTGGCAATTTTTTGCAACAATGGCTCCAGAGCGTCAGGCGGCACGAGATTGTGCGTGCCCTGTGCAAGCGAGGCGAGAAACGACGTGACGTTTTGCTGGCGCGGCGTGAGGAACTTGATGAACCACGAGTACAGCGGCACGACGGTGAGCTTGTGCAGGCCCACGAGGCGCGTCACGAGCTGCAGCACGAGGAGCTTGGTGTCAAGGGACAGCTTGGCCTTTGTGTTTTGAAGGTGCTTGGAGAAGAGCTGCTCGGCAAACCCCTGCGCGTCGTGCAGCAGGTGCAGCGCGGAAAAGTTGAGGGGGTGAGGGGAGTTCTTCTTGCGTTCCTGGCGCTTGACCTTTTCGAGGGCCTTGGAGTATGTCTTTTTCTGCTTCTTCGTCTTTTTGTTGATGGTGACCTGGTGCTTGACCTTGGCGAGGTCGACTTCCTCGTCGCTGCTCTCGTCCTCGAGCTCCTCGCGCTCCTTGTCGCCGCCGAGAAAGAAGCGCACGGCGCCGACGACGACCTTTTCATTGTCCGAGAGGGACGCCTCCTTCATGACGTCGACGGGCTTGGCCTCTGTCCAGATCTGGCGCTTCCACATTTCGCGGGTGATTTTGATGGCCCAGATGGCGCGCGGGGAGGCGCGGTCGGCCGTGACTAGGTTGTAGAGGACGGTCTGAACGGTGCGATTGAGCGGGTGGTTGATGGACTTTGTGTTGGAGTTGCGCAGATCGCTGAGAATCTTGCTAAAGAGAAGTGCGCGGAGCGACTTGGACGGCGAGGAGACCAAAATGGGGAATAGGGCCTGGAGGACCGTGGCCGAGTCGACGACGTCCTTGCGGCGGAGCATCAGCAAGCTACCGACGATTTTTTCACGAAGTTCCGGGTGAAGAATGGCGTGGTGCTGCGTTAGAATGGTCTCGAGATCGCTGGGGAAGCGGCCCATGACGTCCGGGTAGCAGTCGGCAATGTGCGCCATGAGGTCGACCATGTTGTGGAAGGATTCGATCGAGTCGGCCGAGGCCGTGGTCGGCGAGGTGAGGAAGATGTCGCGCTGGGACTCGTACTGCTCCCATTGTTTCAGAAATTCATCCTTGTATGATCTAGGGAAATGTCAGTGTTTATTTTCTTCATTTTTTTCAGCGCAAACGCCGAGAGGTTGGGTGGACGTACTTGGGATCGCGACGGATCTTGTATTGCAAACTCGCACTGGAGAGAATTAGTACATAACTTATGCTATAAGAAGAATGACATGACAAACAAGTCGGCATCGATCTTTTCGAGCGCAGCAACCTTTCTCTTGACCATTTTGTCGGTTTTTTTGCAAAGATTGAACGGTTGGTGATGCGAGCCACTACAATGGCGGGCAACTTTTTTTAGTTGCAGAGAAAATTTGGGGTCCTGATAAGATAAGCCGGGCCGCCATCCCGAAGATCTGTCACTAGACACTCATCCCTCTAAAGCCGGGTACAAAAATTGACACAGTAGAGAGAGATTTACTTTATTTTTATTATCTATTCAATTTGTTTTGATTCTATGATATTGTACTGCAAGCCTCTGGTGTGATGACTGTACAATGCTGCAGAAAGCTTATCGCTGCAAGCTGCCCTAGACAGAGCTAGAAAGGTGGCAAACCCAACGCCATATTTTTTATGCCTGTCCCAATAGAATGATGAAAACCTCTTTCTGCGTACTAAAGGCAACGGCTTTGGATAAGGAATCGTGAAAAAAAGAAATTGCTAGAAAGAAAGAAGGAAGGAAGGATGAAGTAGGTGTAAAGAAAGGTATTAGTGCGTAAAAAAAAAACATGCTTTCATATAATTATGCCATTCTCAGTTAAACCAACAGACTCAGCGCCGCCTTTGGTTGAATCGCGATGTTAAAGGAGGTGCTGCCTTTTTCGACTTGGTCCTCGTCATGGGGATAGTCATGGGGATAGTCATGGGGGCAGACCCATCCTTGTCTGGTGGCGGTGGTAGTGGTGCGGGGTCATTGTTGATCCAGTCGTCGTAGGCGCCAGAGCGAAGACGGCTCTTGTGGCTCTTGATGCTGCCAACGGCACTGCTCTTTGGCAGCGGCGGCGGGTTATTCTTGTCCTCGGACACGACCGTGGTCGTCACCGTCTTGATGATACTCGTCTCAGGCACCGGGGTGAGGTAGCCATCATCGCCGGGTGCCTCGTACCTGCCCTCGACGTCTGTGTGATACGACGTGTTGCAGCTACGGATCGACTGTGCGTCGACCCTGGGCGTTACCGGCGGCGCAATACTTGAGTCGCCAAAGATGCTCTTGTCGCCAAAGGTGCTTTTGTCGCCAAAGATGCTCCTGTCTCCGAATATGCTCTTGTCTCCAAAGATACTCTTGGTGCTGCCGTACTTGTCGCCGAAACGGTCGTGGCCCATCGGGGCGGGAGGCTGAAACGAGGCGTAGCCCGAGGAGCCGCCAACTATGTGATGGGCGGCAGCCTCGCCGCCGACGACCTTGGCGATGAGGGAAGTCATGACGAGTTCGATGTAGAGCTTGACTGTGTAGGCAAGCGGCGCAAACTGCACATATCTGTCAAGGAAAGCAAAAGTTAGTACCGTCAATGAGCTCAAGGTCCAGTCACACAACATGATACTTACACGTAAGGGTCTGAAAGACTAAGCATGCCTAACAACGCGGCATCCATGGCCGTCGACAGGATAATGAGGACCATGTTCATCTTGAACAAGGCCCAGTACTTGGGCAGACCGCCGGCAATGAGGCGGAATCTAACCAGATACAAAAAGAAGCCGTTGAGTCCCAGATCCACGGCCAAGAAGAAGCTCTTTTCAAACTTTTCAAAAATGTCGTTGAGGCGCTTCTGTCGCGGCGAGGCGTCGGGCAGGTGGGCTGGGATCCAGATGATGTACACGCCGACATTGACGGCGAGAATGAGCGCAAAGAGGCCCCCGCGCATCCACGCGGCCCGTTTCCGATTGACCATGATGAGGGACACGCGATTGGCAATAATTTGGGACAGAATTTGGGTCTGCAGCGCCCACAGCGTGACTGTGCCAAAGTAAAACGCAAAGGTGCCCGGTAGCAACTCCTCGTAGTACAGAATCGTGATGACGGCAAAAACCAGGTTGACGAGAATTTCGGTCCAAATCATGTAGAGATAGCCATTCTGCCAGCTCCAAGCGCGGCTGCGCTGGACTATTCTCCGCGTCTGCTTGCAGATTTCCAGCAGCGTAAAGGCAAAGGCGCCGAGAAAGGCGCCAAAGAAGAGCGAGGGCAGATGAATCATGTTGGTGGACTTGAGCAGCAAACTTTCTTTTGGGGCGAACTTGGGAGGCTCTGACGAAAACTCATATGTTGCATTCCATTGCTCGAAATTTTTTGCGCTCTCCTTTAAAATTTTACTTTTGGTTGGGGGTTGGCGGTGGAGAGTCGAGGATGGTGGTTCACAGGAAGAAGACGCAGCGGGAAAGGTGGTAACGGGATGGGCGTGGCAGACTGGGATGGTTGGACGTGTATGAAAACCAAAAACAACCCATTTGGATCGGGGTGAGTGAAAGAGGTGAGGAGGGGTGAACACGGCAAGGACGCAACTGGGAAACCGTGTTACGCGTAGGAAACTAGGCACCCGCTCAGTACGGGAGGGAAGACTGGTTGGGCCTCCAACTCCAACATGGTTTCTTGGGGTGGCCAATCTCTAGGCGGCTTTGAGCTGAGCAGTGAGCACAGAGGATGATGTGCGGGAACAATAAAGCCGAGGATGATGATTTTCCCGATTGGGATTTGCACATCACAATCACAGCACAGATCCTTCAAGGTCAATCTTCAACAGGGGGGTCATATATTAAATCTTGGAGATCAGTTATACATCTCACCGCGCGCACATTTACTGTTTTGCTTTTTACATTTTCCCTCATGTTCTAAAAGTCTTTCATCATGTGTTCTCTTTTCGCTTATCCATCTTTTCCCATTGATACGCAAACATTCACCCGGAAATCTTTGTCTGGGCTGATCTGTAAAGGAAAAATCGGCCCAGTGTGGACCACGGCCAGAAACTCTATTATGTCTTGTCCTGAATTAGAACAAAGCGTGGCCAAACGGGCGGGAGAGGCTTTTTCTTGATGAATTTGTTTGCCTTTCCCCGTCCGCTGCAGTGTGCCCCAGCATTGAAAAAAAAGACGCGTTGGCCAACTTGGCGGGCACAAGGTTTTTCACTTGATGCCTCGTCGACCAATGACACAGAGCAAGCAACACGAGAAGCATAAATAACAGAGAAGGAAAAAAAACAGACAATGGGCACGAATGGGCATGAACATCGGGGCCCAACTTTTTTTTCAGCAGGAAAAAAGAGGATCACGGCGATCAGACCCTTTCCCCCCTTCCCCTGGCATGGCAGTTGGTTGGTTGGTTTGGTTGGGGTGAACGGATCCGCTCGAGTTGGCGTCCCCCTTCGGTTTCAGAAAATGGGCGAGCTCAGTAATAAATGGCATTTCTTCGTGTCTTTGTGTGTGCTAGTTTGGATACATGCGCAAGTCTCTTTGGGTTTTGCAGTGTGTCAGCTTTGGGCTTTTTTTGTGTTACGCGACTTGGGAAAGAGGCGTCGACGTGAACACGTGGACGGGCGATCCAAGGAGGAGAAAGAGGGGGGGGGGGGGGGGGCGATTATGAAAAAAAATGGGCAATAATTTATAAAGCACGCGGAGAACCTGAATTCTCCGATACCACCTCACAAACCAGTCCTGCTAATCTTAGAGAAATCACGAGCTTGATGATGTTGGTTCACGGTGATGATGCTACCATACGCTACCCATCACTTGACATGTATCCACTCATGCTACACCGTACAGCCGGTACAGCCGGTAAAACACAAACAAATCCTCAGATTCATCCATCGAAATCATGTTTATCTTCTCTTTTCCCTTCATCATTTTGATTGTGCAACCTGACAGTTTTACACCTTGTTCAACGTCGCCCACCTTTTGCGGTCAGATCAACCAACTCTCCACCCCGACAAGCCTGGATCATCCCTGCGAGCCATGAGGCCATTCTTCGTATGATGACAACTTTGTACAACGAACAAAGCGCCATTGTTCCTTTTTTTTGTGTGTGTGTGTGTATCTTGCAGGAGAGAAACAGATCGCTGTTGCCTTGTCGTTCTTCCCGACACCTCCGCGCAGGCACACGTAATGTTTTCTCTTGATTTGCCCTCCTTGTCTGGTTTTTTCTCACTTATCCTGGGGGTCCGTTTATCGATTCGCGCCCGTCGGGTAATCAAATCTAGCTAAGCTCTGCCCTGCCCATATAAAGTAAGATCTTGGGGAGCCTACGTATGTAGTACGGCGTAGTTTCTTCTCGTCTACCGCACCACGCCCGACGGCCCGACTTGAATGTCCTTGCTGCAGTTTACAATCGAAGTCACAGGCCCGACTCTGCGCCTTGATCCATCGACTTCCAACACCTGAATGCAGTTGTCAAATCAATTCACAGTCTGATGATTGGGCCCCAGCAAGGTGGCTCTACCTCTGCGTCACTGTGTTGCACTGTGAATAGGCGCCCTGTCAGCACCCGGTTTTTCCACCTGTGTATCCATACGGATATTCGTACATAGTACGTCCTCGGCAGTTGTTCCCCTCATTGCCGGAAATTGTCACCGTACCCCCTGGTCTAGTACACCGACGCAAGGCTGCAGGACCACCACGCATCGACCTTCGTCATGTGAGACGCGCCATCCGGGTAGCTGCGTCGGCAACGGCAACATTGCGTTTTACCAAACATTGACTTTTGATTTCAAGATTGGGTAATATTACTTGTATTCGCTATCAAGGATTCGTCATGGACCTGACTGATCTACAGAATTTGTCGTCTATTCCATTCGACCCATTCTTCCATTCTTGCAGACTGCGTCTAACTAGATACCGGCCGCCTTGAAAGACTGTTCAAAGTCGGCAATGATGTCATCAATGTGCTCAACACCAACCGAGATTCGAATGAGATCCTGAGTAAAAAAAGTTAGTGGCTGGATTGCTCGCGGGGCAAATGGGCGGCACTGACCTCGGTGACGCCAGAGCTTGTCTTTTCCTCATCGGAAAGCTGTTCGTGAGTAGTGCTCCACGGGCTACCAAAACGTTAGCAAAATGCTCTCTTCCAACCACACTATTTACAGAACAAAGCAAACATACTGAATAGCCAAAGTCTTTGCATCACCGACATTGGCGAGGTTGGAGATGAGCTTAAAGTTGTCGACAACCTTGGCACCCTCGGCGACGCCGCCCTTGACGCCAAAACTCAGCACGCCTCCGAAACCCCTCTTGAGATACTTCTTGGCAGTCTCGTGCGACGGGTGGCTGGCCAGGCCCGGGTACGAGACCCAATCGACCTTGTCGCTCTTCTCCAGGTACCGGGCCAGGGCGAGGGCGTTTTGGGCGTGGCGCTCGGCGCGCAGCGACAGCGTCTCGGTGCCGAGCAGCAGCTGCTGGGCGGCAAAGGCGTTGAGGTAGGCGCCGAGGTCGCGCACAATCTCGACGCGCGCGCGGACGATGAAGGAGAGGGCGCCAAACGTCTCCCAAAACTTGAGGCCGTGGTAGCCGTCGGACGGCTCGATGAACTGCGGGAAGCGCGCGGCGTTGGCGCCCCAGTCAAACTTGCCGCTGTCGACAATGACGCCGCCGACGGTGGTGCCGTGGCCGCCAATCCACTTGGTGGCTGAGTGCACGACAATGTCGGCCCCGTGATCAATCGGACGCACAAAGTAGCCACCAGCACCAAACGTGTTGTCAACCTGCGCGTATCAAGATTAACGTCTTTGCCAGCTTTTTTACGTCGTTCTCTCCTTTTCTTCTTCTTCTTCTTCTTCTTCTTCTTCCCCTGTCCCCATCAAGACTTACCACAAGAGGAACTCCCTTGGCATGCGCAACCTTGGCAATGGCCTCTAGGTCAGGCACGTTGTAGCGTGGGTTACCGATACTCTCGACGTAGATGGCCTTGGTCTTGTCGTCAATCAGGGCATCAATCTCGTCGGGGTTATCGCCATTGACGAATTTGGTCGTGATTCCGAGGCGCGGCAGGAACACTTTGAACTGGTTGTACGTGCCGCCGTAGAGGTTCGAGGTCGAGATGATGTTGTCGCCGGCGTGCGCAAGCGTGTTGATTGTGATGAATTGAGCGCTCTGGCCAGACGAGGCGGCGAGACCGGCAACACCGCCTTCGAGGGCAGCAATGCGCTTCTCAAACACATCGACAGTAGGCTACATGATGTCAGATTCCTTTTTTTTTTTTTTTTTTGCGCTCACAGGCGGGGCCCGGGGGAGAGCAACGTACGTTCATGATTCGGGAGTAAATGTTGCCAGGCTCCTTGAGGCCAAACAGCCTGGCGCCATGGGCAGAGTCCTTGAATGTAAAGCTCTATCGCCGAGTCAATTGATGCAGCTCGCATTGCCGTGTTGCTATTCTCACAGTTGTAGCATAAATAGGCACGGCGCGCGCATTAGTCGCGGGATCAGGCTCCTGGCTGTAAATATTGTTGTAAGCTAGCGGACGACATCATTTGACCCAGGCGATGACTCTTCCAAGGTTCTAGTGCTTCTGCGAGGAGCAATGTCTACATACCCAGCATGGAGCTGAAGCGTCTCAAAGTTTTTGCTGATTTCCTCGGCCATGATGAATGCAAGTCGTCGAATGCTTTGTTAGTTACTGAAATTATAATCTAGCGCAGGTACAATCTATCCAGAATGATAGGTATAATGGAAGAATGAGAGGGTGCACGTTATAAGGAGGAAATGTGATGCGACCTCAGCCGTCATTAATACCCCTCATCTGCCGGCCATCAATTGCAAAATCTCCCGGCCCCTCCCCGATTTTCGCCCGCCACCTTTTTGCTTTCGCACGTTGGACAGCAACGCGTGAAGGTGCATCGAAGGGCTTGCATGGACAAGTACTTGAAGTGGGGTACCGGTCAACCTTTTGCACCAAAAGCACGCCATCGACATCAATCACTGTTGGCAGACTGCGTAACCGGACCAGTAGGTCGCGTCATTTTCGACAGTCTGGCAGAGTGGTCAATAGCTAGTAATTAGAGCAACAAGTTTGTTTCCTGGAAGCTGGTTGGAGCGCACATTGAAGCGAAGCCACTAGCCGAGGGGGCGGGGTTTGCGGTCGCGTATGTGATGTGCGACAAGTAAACTCTTCTCGAAAATGAGCCGCCTAAGCTAGTTAGAAGGCTAGTAGTAACCCTTCTGTGTAAATATGCAGCAACTCCATCTCGCGGAGACGATTTTATAAGTTGGGCGCGGCACGCGCTCAGTTAGGCATCGCATAACTATGACAGCTCGCGTGGAGACGTTGAGCAACCAGTCTGGACCCCAGAGCTGGGCTGCATATATTGCCTCGATCTTACTACTGTACGCTGGCTGGCTGGGTCTGCCAAGTCATTACTGGTAATGAGTGGCTGTTGCCGACAAAGGCTCAGCAACCCTCCATCTCGAATGCATGCAGTGAAACCTGCAGACGGGACAAGGCTAGCAGATCGAGGTTCGGCAAAAGAATGCGAGATGAAATCAACAATGTCTGGATGCTTACGCAATGACTCTTCTGTACTGCATTGCCGTGATTGGTGAATATGTACCGGACACGGGATGAATTTGATCGTCGACATGACTCGACACTAAACGCTCATTGAATGCGAATACATTTCATGCAAAACGTGTTTTCCCAATTCAATCCAAACCGCCACAATATTTCAACCCTCCCCTCCTTCCCCTCCTTTGCTTCCATCTGCGGCCATGGAATCTTTTAGAGTCTCGCATTCGCTTCGGCCATCTGGCGGCGCGCCGCCGTAATCTTCTTCATGTGCGCCTCGCTCCGAAACCACTCCTGGGCCGCAAAAATCGTCGACGCGATCCAGGCGCTAAACTCGGCGGCCGCAATCACGGCCACGGCCCGGCTGAGCGTGCAGCTCAGCCCCGCCTCGCACGCCGTCGACGAGTCGCTCAGCGTCAGCGCAAAGGCAATGAAGCCGCCAAAGTAGAGGATCGCGTTGAGGCCCTCGACGCCCATCGACGTCAGCCGGTGGGCCATGATCATGCGCTTTTGTCGCACGGAAAATTCGAGGTAGCCAATGGAGAGGATGGACACGCAGGGCGCAAAGACGAGAAATTGAAGAGCTCCGGGGCTCGATCGGTCGGCGACGCGGGAGTACCAGTTGTAGACTTTTTTGAACCGCCCGCCTTTATTAGTATTCGTTTCGGGGAATACCTGCCAAGGGCAAAAGAGAGAGAAGATAGACTTACCATAGGTAGCCAATGTCAGATTGGCCAAAGCCAATAGGCCTTGTAAAACACGGAGGATGATGATGCCCGTGCGATCCATTGTTGGCACAAGAAACTTGTAACCAAAATATTGAGGCTAGAAGGCAGAAAAAAACTCGCGAGTAGTTATTCAACTGACGGTCCTCTGGTTTGTTTTGTTTTGTTCTTGCCGTTTGATTCGGTTGTCCGTTTGTTCGTCTGTGGAGAGGGTCTTGTTGACAGTGTAAGTTGTCTGGCATGTGGATTCGAACCAGAAGCCTACACCCAATTATGCACCAAACCGACAGGATGACAAGATTACATGGTAGTAATGGGGGCTCAAGAAGAATGGTATAGATCAACCAGTTTATAGTCTGATCTTTTCGGTTTTGGGCGAGCGATACTGCAAGTCGGCCCTTTCCGTAGGCATGGGGGAGCCATTGTTGCGCGTTTGAGACTTGGGGGCCGGCTCAGGTATGCAAGTTGATGAGGGGCAAACGAGCGCAATCTGCAATTAAGGGATAGAGCAGAATTCGCAGTGTCAATCCAGAGCCAAGTTTACTGAAAATCCTCAAGCTAAAAAAAATGAATACCGCGTAAGATCAAAATGTAGCCGTACTAACGGAGTAGAATCCCTGCTACTGTCTACAAGTAATGACAAGCGGGCTAAAAAATGCGTGATCTGGGAATCGAACCCAGGGCTCCCCGACGTTGCGGATGGCAACGGAGAATTTTACCACTAAACCAATCACGCTGATTGTCGTTGTTTAACGATGAGAATCACGGATCTTATTTAATATTAAGTTCTACTCAAGTAAAGCCAGGCCATTCTTGGGTAGTTGTACTTTCGGCGTGAACGTGCATGTTTGGAATCTTGAGTTCGATCGCTCAACATAACTAGTCACAACATCTATGGGTGTGAGAGCATAGAAGAAAATTCACCATGCCTGCTGCAGTACGTGATTCTTTGCATGTCATCGTTGGACGTCAGCTGTTACTTTGTATGGGCGCAGAGATACCAGTAACAGATTACTGTCGGTAAGCTGTCAGCATGTGAAGATGAATAAGTCGGTCGCGGGCTGCAACGGACCGCTCCCAGCTGGCCGGCTTTGTTTGACAGGAAAAATCGAACAATGGTAATCGAACAATGGTACATAAACAGTGCACAACAACATATTCCGGGTTGATCATCGCCATCCACAGCGTCAATACCGCAACAGCTATCGAGCTCAAGGTCCCCGAATCTAATTTGCTCCATCACCCCCGGTGTCTCGGCTCAGGACGGCCAGCGCTGCTGTGGACACGCCTTGTTGCATCTAGCAAACCCCGCGCCATCCCGTCGATGGGACACGCGGGGAACGAGAAAGGCAGTTAAGCATCGAGTGTACCTGTGAAAGTCCGATTATTAGAGTTACAATACCGAGTACGGAGTACGGACTCTCGGCCTGCGCATTCGACCCGCTGCCGCTGCCCCAAAAGCCACCGAGCCAGCCGCACGTTGGAGCCGCGCCAAAGGGAGTGAGCGGCCTAAATACTTCGTAGAAACATGTGGGCGGGCCTCAAAGTCGATGGCAAATCGAATCGGCCGGTCCTCCCACCCCTCGTTTTTTTAAGAACCGAGACAACGCGCCGGAGTTACTTTGAGCCACCAGGGGTGATTGTTGACTGCACATCGCGGACCTTTTGCTTCTCTGAATCGTCTACCGCCCGCCGCCAAAGACTGCGCCAGATATCCATCATCAACTAGCGTGTCGCGAGTGCTTCTGTACCCAATCAAACCAATCTCTTCTTTCCCCTGACAGGAGACGTACCAAGCGGCCCCAGTTCGCGTTGCTGCTGCCGAGGCACCCCATAACATCCCCGTAACCTCGGCCAGTGCTAGTGTGGGTAGTGCCCCGGACTTCATGACCAATTTGGGCGCAAGACCTATGAACGTTTTGGCTTGCGTCTGCATCAAAAGATCCAATCGTCGGCCCCTTCTCTCTGACATTCCTGCGTCTTTTCTCTTGTCCAAAGACAAGAAGCGAGTTTGTCATCTTTCTGAGTTTTCCCCCCTCGCCTGACTCGATTGAAGACACTTGCGTCTTTCTTTTCTTTTGCACCCTTTTCGTCGCCCGTAAGTTTGCACCTTCGCCCGCCCGCAAGCTTGACCCGCCCGCATCGGCTCAACGAAACCCGCTCATGGCTAATCTAGTCTTGTCATAGATTCCTCAACACAACATCGCAGCCATGGCTCCTCAAACCGCCGAACAGATCATTGCCGACATCAGCGCGCCCCCGCCAGTCGGCACTCCTCATGCTCTTCCGATCCCCGGCTCCGAGCGCCCTAATCGCACCGCCGTCTATCGCCATTGGCGCTTCCGCGACCAACCACTCCTGACCAAGCTTGAGCCCGAAGTTGAGTCCGTCCACGACCTGCTCGAGCTCGCCATCAAGAAATACGGTAATAGGAAGGCGCTCGGTGTGCGCAAGTGGAATCCCGCCACGCAAGAGCACGAGAATAAGTTTGAATTCATAACATACGCAGAGATGGGCGAGCGCCGCAAGAACCTCGGTGCTGGTATTGTCGACGTTGTTCAGCAGGCCGGCTACACCAACAGCAAATATGGCGTTGGAATATGGTCTCCCAACACTCCAGAGTGGCATCTGACCGGTGAGTGCTGATGATCTCTCGGTTTGACGCTTCAGCTTTCTAATAACACTTACCTCAGATATGGCCTGTACCTCGCAAAGCTTGTTCAGTGTTTCTCTTTACGAGACACTCGGCCCCGACACTACTGAGTATATCATCAACCACGCCGAGCTCCCCGTCGTTGCTTGCTCAGCCAACCATATTCCCGTCCTCATCAAGCTCGCTTCCCGTGTGCCCACTTTGAAGATCATCGTCTCGCTGGACGCCTTGGACAAGGGCGAGCACAAGGACAAGAACCCCGGCAACATCCTGAAGAACATCGCCGCGGAAAGTGGCCTCAAACTCTATGAAATTCAGGAGCTCGAGGAGATTGGCCTCAAGAGCGGCCGCGGCTTCCGACCCCCCACTTGGAACGACCTTACCACAATCAACTACACGTCTGGCACTACTGGTCCTCCCAAGGGCGTCGTCATGCACCAGGGCAATGCCGTTGCGGCTATCAACGGTGCCCGCTCCATGGGTAACGTGCAGGCCAACGACATTCACATATCGTACCTGCCTCTTGCCCATATCTACGGACGCATGATTGACCAGCTTGCTCTCGTCTCCGGCGCCGCTGTCGGCTTCTTCCGTGGTGACGTCCTCGGTCTTGTTGACGATCTGAAGCTCCTGAAGCCCACATCCTTCCCGTCTGTCCCTCGTCTCTTTAACCGTTTCAACTCGGCTATCAAGGCCGCTACCGTTGATGCCCCCGGTTTCAAGGGTGCTCTCTCTAGACATGTAATCGACGTAAAGAAGGGCTACATGCGCCAGCCTCCCGGAAGCACCACCAACACACACTTCTTCTACGACAGACTATGGACCAAGAAGGTTCGCGCCGCTGTTGGTCTTGACAATGCCCGCTCTATGATTAGCGGCAGTGCCCAGCTCGACCCCGATGTCCAGGAGTTCCTCGGTGCTGCTTTTGGAAACGAGTTCCGCCAGGGCTACGGCATGACTGAGACGTATGCCGGAGCTACTGTCCAGCTCAGCCGCGATTACTCTGCTGGCAACCTGGGACCTCCTCTTCCCTGCCTGGAGCTGTGCCTCGAGTCTGTCCCCGACTACAACTACAGCGTCGATGATAAGCCCAACCCGCGCGGTGAGGTTCTCATGCGCGGTCCCACCCTGTTCCAGGGCTACCACAAGAACGACGAAGAGAATCAGAAGGTTCTCGAGGCCGACGGTTGGTTCCACTCTGGCGACATTGGTGAGATTGATAGCCTTGGCCGTCTTCGCATCATTGACCGCAAGAAGAACGTTCTCAAGCTCGCCCAGGGCGAGTACATCTCTCCTGAGCGTATCGAGAACGTGTATCTGGGCAACACCAACATTGTTGCCACCGCCTACGTGCACGGTGACTCCAAGGAGTCTACCCTCGTTGCCATCTTCGGTGTCGACCCGGAGAACTTTCCTCCCTTTGCTAGCAAGGTTCTCGGCAGAACTGTTGCCGCCGGCGATGTCGCTGGCATTAATGCCGCTGCCAGGGAACCCAAAGTTAAGGAGGCTGTCCTCAAGGTGCTCGACAAGATTGGCCGCGGCCACAAATTCAACAACTGGGAGCGCGTTCGCAACGTTCACCTGCTCCTCGACCCCTTCACGCCCGACAATGGCCTGTTGACTCCTACGTAAGTTGACTGAATTCGCAAAAAATCGCTCACTGTACTAACGTGTAACACTTAGACTCAAGCTCAAGCGCCCGCAGGCCGCCAAGGCTTTCCGCGAAGATATTGACCGCTTGTATGCAGAGATCAAGGCCACCGAGGAGCCTAGCAAGTTCAAGCTGTAAATACGATTATGATGCACGGACGAAGAGAAAATCTGAAGGATAGAGAAGGCCACTTGTACAATCTTGGTTGGCGGCTGCGTCCTTCATTGTATGCTTAGCGAATTACTAGAATTATGGGGGAGATTTGATGTCCTGTGATTGAATAGAAGAGCTCTCAACTTGAGACTACTATCCATCTTCATGTTTGTCATCGATCTGGAGAAATTTGGTACTGTCCTCGCAAAGGCAAGCCTCCGGGCGGCGTGTACAGCACCTGCGTCTTATATTTCGCCCACTCGCCCTCGAGGCCTTACAGGTTGCGGGGGTATAGTGCTCGTTCTATATGTTTTGTATAGTTCGGGAGGAGGAAAATTTCCACACCTGCCACGATAGGCATCTCCGACGTGCATATTGGCAGTGACACGGTTTTGAGAAAGGGCTAGTTTTTATCTCTGACATGCGTTTCTTATGATATACCTTGCCTGGAATGACAGTGCCTTGAGCAGCGCGCAATCCACTGCTTTTACCTGAACTACTCCATCTTGTTCTCTCTTTTATTTCTGGCGACAGAAGAGCCCTGGCGTCGGCCACACGTGCCAATAAGCTGTGATTGTACTACTCCGCGTTACTGCTCTGGGGTGGGGGGGGCGCCCTGGGAAGCTCTTATGAGGCTGGAAGAGCATTATCGCATATAAGAGGTATGCATCCCGGATATGGCGGCTCGTATGCGAGCGAGCGCCGCGGCTAAAGATTCGCAGTGACGGGTCTGCTGGTTAACACCGTTAGGCGTAGAATTGACCTAAAAGTAGAGGCTATCAGACACGATGTCATGCGGCAAGTTTTCAACTCTGGTACGCAATAAGAGGTGCTGAAGAACTTTATCCCCGATGCCTTTCTTCAAGATATTGGTGCGTGGTGCTGTAACTTGGGCAGCTTGAAGTATGCGACGCTCAGCCACGTCCTCTTCCATCAACTAGACTCGGTGGAGGACATTGCCATCCTGTCCCTGTGCTCCTCGGCCCTCTCTTTAATGCGATCGAATGGCTGTTCTCGCGATGACTGTGTTGGGTACGGTATCATTGACGGGTGAAGCAGCGACGAAGAGGCTAGCGAGGACTACGATAGAAACGAATACATTACATAGCCATGATAATGAAAGTAGTGGCGAAGATGGCTGAGATGAACGGCATTATGGGATATGAAATCCACTCGATTCGCGGGGTTTTGCGCCGGAACCCCGCGTTGAATCTTGGGTAAGACTCTTGTGGGCCCTGTTTATAGCATGTGACCACTGTAAATGTTGAGCCATACGCTTAAAAATATGGACGCGCCACTTTTGTAGCGTCTACCTACGCGGGAGAGGGGTGTTTTCTGACATGCCCTCTGACAGATTTTCGTAGATAAAATATTTTTAAGGCATGTTGCCATGGATTCGGGCTTCTCGGATAGGATGTCAGAAATTTTTTTAATATGCTAAAAAGTGCGATTTCCTTGCAACATGCCTAAAAAATATGCCAGACAGGAAAACATGTCAGAGGCCATGTCAGAAAACACCCCCCTCCCGCGTTGGTATACATACTCCCTTGTATCAACCACAGTGAATAGCACTAAACCTACCAGTATTTCGCGCAACCACTGCGTCACTTACTAGATTGCTTGATGCGGCTAGGTAATTTATTACAGCAATATAGACTTAACGAGTGCAAAATTAACTCGACACTATTGATCGGCAGTGACATTGAACGGGGTGAAGTCTGTTTCGTCTTCATTCCTCGGCAATAAGCCTGTGTCTCATCATCTCATGTGTCTTATGTCTTATGTGCCTTATGTGGTATCCGTCCGTAAGAAGGCGTGACGCAGGGAGGCATTATGCTTAATCATGCCGGCACTGAGCTGTAGGCCGACGCTATGCTATGACTGGAGAATTTGTGAAACTACTTACGACATCCGTTGATCCCGTCGCTACACAAAGCAAGGACAAGGCATTTTAGGCTGTTAAATCTACCTGCCAGCACACTGCTTGGGTCCTTTGCTGCCGTCCATTGCTTCGTCATGGCTATGCCGCTAGCACGATGCAGGTTTATGCTCCTGCCACTTTACTCCATACCGAGCGCAAATCCCGTCCATCGCAGTAAATTAGCAATGGTGGGAGGCCGAGAGTGATTATGTGATAATCATCTTTCAGAGTTGCAGCAGCAGTAACCCCAAAGCTTCCCTGAGGCTTCCTACTGGCGTCTTGTTACAGAAGCTTTGCTTGGCGCCCCCCGCCACTACTACCCCAGCGTCTTGGTCTTGGCTTTAGAGCACGACGCCACGACGCCTGTCGATAGTGACGGGGACGAAATAGATAGGTAGGTAGGTAGGCATGGACAAAGCGACGGGTGGATGGACAAGCTTGTGTCAGGCGTTACAAGGCAGGAATGCATTTCTTTGTGCCGCCGACCAATTAAAAGGTTAAAACTAATCTCCGCGTTCTCCTCTTTCTTCTTCTCCCGCTTGCCTATTCTCTCCTTATCTCAACCATTTGAACCTTCGCGGCTAGTTCTTCGCAGAAGCACCACGATGATGTTATCACAGAACCTCGTCGTTGCTATCGCCGCGGTTGCACAGACAACCGCCGCTACGGCCTGTCCCGGGCCAGCACCAGCCTCGAACCCTCAGACTGCCGACGGCGTTGCCTTTAAAGTCTTGCAGAATGGTCTCGCTAAGCCGCGCGGCGTCGTCATGGACTCGGAGGGCAATCTGCTCATGGTCGAGGCCAAGGGCAAGGGGGTGACCCGCGTAGTTCTCGACGACGCTGAAGGCCTCGATATCTGCGTTTCGTCCAGCGCGCAGCTGATTGACGACAGTACTGTGAGTGAATGATTACATTTGCTATATACATAATAAAGCGTAGATTAGTTGAAGGAGGCCTACTGACCCCATGGGCAGCTCAACCACGGCATCGCACTGTCCAGCGACGGCAAGACGCTGTTTGTCTCGTCGGACTCGAACGCTTATGCGTACCCCTATGACGCCTCCAAGGGCACTGTCGGAAACGCGAAGCACCTCATCAAGGGCATGAAGCAGACTGGCCACGTCTCTCGCACGCTGCTGGTGCCCCGCCACAACTCGGATCTGCTGCTTGTGTCGCGCGGATCCGACTCGAACATTGACAAGGAAACGGCCGAAATCTCTTCCGGGCGCAGCCAGCTACGCATTTTCAAAATTCCAGACCTCGTCAAGGACGGCGCCGAGGCGGTCGAGTACACTGCCGGCGAGGTGCTGGGTTGGGGTTTGCGTAACAGCGTTGGGGTTGCGGACGACCCGACAAACGGCCACATTGTGAGTCCGCACTCTTTGCGTGCACAACTGCGAGGAAGCAAACAGAGGAAGCAAACAGAGGAAAGGGGGAAAGAAATGCTGACTACTAGGCAAGTGGACTGTTGAGAACTCGATCGATAACATGGAGCGCGAGGGCACCGACATTCACAACTCTAACCCTGGCGAGGAGCTTAACTTTCACGGTCTGCCCAACGACACCTCGAGCGCGCAATATGGTCGCAACTTTGGCTACCCCGGCTGCGTTGCCATCTACGACCCCAGCAACGTCAAGAGCTTTTCCATCGACGGCGGCCCGAAAGTTGGCCAACAGATGACGGGCGATCACATCACCGGCTACACGGACGACTGGTGCCGCGAGAACGCGACTGCGCCGCATCTCACCTTTGGATCTCACCTGGCGCCTCTCGATATAAAGTTTCTCAACGACGGTAGCGCGGCGCTACTTGCTATTCACGGAAGCTGGTAGGATTTCTAGACCCTCTCCAATGACACATCCAAATCACTGACATGAAGGGCCAGGAACCGCCAACCCCCCAACGGATACAGACTCAGCCGCGTCAGCTTTGCCGACGGACAGCCCGTGGCCAAGGCAGACAGCGACGACGCCGAGGAGAAGCTCCTGTGGAACGCCGACAACGCCGAGTGCCCCAGCAAGTGCTTCCGCCCGGCCGGTCTCTGGCTCGACGGCAAGGGGCGCACCTTTATGACGAGCGACAGCTCCGGCGAGCTCTTTGTCGTCACCGGCGTCAGTAACAATGGGCCCAAGGCCAAAGTGAATGGCGGAGACCAGACCTCTGGAGCTGAGCGCAGCATGCGTAAACAGTTTGGGTCCTGGCTGTGGTAAAGACTGGCCATTAGAGCCTTGACATGATGTGAACGACTGATTAACGCGTGTGCTGATTTTGCTCTTGGTCTGCTCTGTTGCTGGTTGCCTTGGTGGCTAGTTACGCGGCTTAACTGCGTAAATATGTATATAAAGACCCTAACCTCTTTTCGGCCAATATGATTACACAGTTATCGCTTATTACCTATTTACAAGATCTATAATTTTTTCTCTAGCGGGGTTTTTAGCGATTCGCTAAGTAATTAGTTTTAAACTTCACGCGACCCTTAAAAGCCATCAAATAGAAGAACAGGCTTAATACAAGCCAGACCAAGCTAATCATGCGAAAAATGCTTCTAAGACTGCCTTAGATATTATATATTTTATTTTAGAACCCCTTTAAACCCGCCACGAATTCTAAACTGTGGTTGCTTGCCCTCTGAGCTTTTGCGCTGCTATTCACCTATCAGCGGCACCAGCAAACTGCATGCTGCGTGAACACGCGCTGCGCGTTTGCACAACTCATTGCGCATTTATCAAAGTGCAATTGCAGCGCTTTGAATACGCCCTAATAAACGTTTTATAGGATTGCTCCCTGAAGATAGATGATTTACAACATGCCTTGATATTATATATATCGCCTACACTTTCGACTATATTCGCTATAGGGCACGTGCTTATTTACCATAACTTCTATTCAGGCCTATTCGATTAAATACTATTTAAATGATTACTAGCTATTCTTTTACTCTTTAGGCTATGATTACATATTTTAAGAATTATTCTTTCGTCTTTATAATATTCCTAAGCCTGATCTTTATAAACATACCAGGCTTATAAGTGGGTCCTTACAGCCAGCTCTAGCGTACCCTAAACTCCTTGAGAATGACTAATCTTATAGGCGCTAATATAACTTCGTTCTGTGGTAGCAACGCCCCGCACCTCCTTAGATCTCTTAGGAAAACGAGCAGACAACCATTAACAACGCCGGCGAGGATTAGGACGCGTTTAAAGCACCAAAGCCACGCGATTCCGGCTCAGAGCCTGCGTATGCTTCACCTAAGATTGTTTCCCGGCGTCATCAGTTGGCTGTTCGCTTCCCGTCGGTGCATGTCGCGCCAGGCGTGACGCGCATCTGATTGCCTGCGATATAGCGCCATCGCAGCAATGAACGCACGTCGTAGAGGCAAACTCTGGTATACCGGGCCGAAATTCAACGATCCTAATGTTACCAAAGGCGTTATCAATTTGGTCTCAAAGGATCTTGCACGTCATCCTCCCACCAGCAGCAGCAGCAGCAGCCAGCCCGCCGGCGGCTCCTCCAAGCACCGGCAGGTGGAGATGGAATCATCGGAGGAGGAACCGGCGGCCAAGAGACAGCGGCTAACGAACTCGAATCCTCGCAAAGACAAGTATATGACGGAGTTACGCACGCGGCTGCTTCCGCATGTCATAGTTGCGGTGAATACATTACCACCCACCGGGCTCAAACTGCCCGAGATTGCCATCAATGTATGTATATATATATCCTGTCAAAAGGCGGACAGCCAGATTTGGCGAGATCACGATAACATGTGCTAATGCTCTTGACTAGTCTGCCACGATATTAGCTAAGCGCTTTCTAAGCAGGATTAGTAACGATCCCAATCAGCTCATACCTGATGATGCCGCGACGACAGAGCAAGAAGCCTTAGAGACGGTTCAACAACTGTCTTTATTACCTGTGAGACCGGTTTATGTATGCCCAACCAGGAAGCAACAGACCACTAACTGTTAATACAGGAATACCGCGATGCTGAGCCAAATAATGATGTGCCCGTGGTCATCAAGCAAGAACAAAAGGCATTGCCTTCAAATGGTCAAGTCCCGCCGGTCTCTGCAAGCCATGCAGTCTCTGAAGTGTCTGAAGTGTCCCAGACCCCTGCAGTTTCTGTAGCCTCTGTAGTTCCTGCACGGCCTACTACCTCTGGTCTCACGCCAGCACAGACGCGAAGCCGGCGCAGCCGCCCTTTGCGCAAGCCTTACAAGCCACGCATCAGGAGGGAGACATCACCGCGGCCTGATCCTCTATGGACGCGATTGGCCCTGCGGCCATATCTTTCAACACAAGAACGCGATGCGCTTCAACAAGGAATCCGGTTTGCGTATGCAAAGGCTGAACATCTTCGCAACAAGCCGGCGGTCTATCATGTTGATTTTTCAGCTATCGAAATTGCTATCATGGTCGACGAGATAACTCGCCGTGTTAAAGTCGCCGCTCCCCGCACCAGCGTTGGGCTGCGGCAGCTGTGTCTATCTTACCCCGTGCCAGAGCTTGTGGAGGGGAAGCTGCCCGGTCGCACGGAGCAGGACATTCAAAGATTCTGCTCCGATTTACTGGCTAACGAGGCTATGGACCCTAAGAGTGCCAGGATTTTCTCCCTCCACCGAGAGGCTACGCGGGAGAACAAGGACCATGAGCGGGAGAGCCAGCTGTCATCGTTGCTCTTTGCCCGAGAGCTCGCAGGGAATGCTGGCATGGGCCGGACACGGCGCTACATAAACTTCCAATCCAACTTCAAACAGATACGGGAGGATGCTTTTGAGAACGCCATTGGCCAGTTCGCCGAATTCACCAACTGTGCCGGGGACATTATGACAATGACTTGGATCCCGCACCAGAATATTCTCTGCGGCACGACGACGCATTCTGACGCTCACAATCAACAATATAATAAGGCGGGCAATCTGCTCCTCTGCTCGTCATCGAAGGCTGATTTGCGAGCGTTTCCTGATCACCGGATCCCTCGACCACTCGTCACCAAGGGCGAGAATTCTTCCGATGCGATGCGTGAGAGCCAAGACCCATGGATATACTCGTCGGTGGTGTCGTCAGACTACGATAAAGTACATGGCTTTGCGTACACTTCGAGTTTCGACAAGACCATCAAGGTATGGAAAGTGGACGAGGATGGCGGTTCCATGCAAGCCGTCGCGACGTTTGAGCACAACGGCAACGTCAACTTTGTCGCGGTAGCCAAGGATGGCTCCGGCCGCGTTGCTACAGCTGCGGATACGAAAAGTGAAGCTATCCGCATCTACACCATGGACCCGAACAATATTGCCGAGAGCTCATACTACTCGATCTCCTGCTCACGAAACGATGCTGATGGGTCCGACAAGTGGGCATATTGTCCGGCGACAGTTCAATGGGGAATTGCACCCGGTACACAGCATCTCCTCCTCGTCGGCTATTCTCCACGCAGCTTCAGCGGCGACGAGCAGGATATTCCCAATGACAAGCTGCAGACTGGCGAAATCATGCTGTGGGATGCACGGGATCGCCGCAAGATTCCTGTGTTGACGGCAACAACAGCCAACGTTTTCGAAGTGGCGTGGCACCCGACCCTCTGCGGCTTCGTCGTTGGCACCTCGCCGGTCGGCCTTCACATCGACCAAGGCGTACGCACGCAGGTGCATGTCTTTAGGCAGGACAATCAACAACATCTAGACGGCGCGTACAGCGAGTACCAGAAGCTCGACTGCTTCGCATCGGACATTAACGAGCTCAGCATCGTACCCAACTCGATACAGAGCGCCTACATTACCGCTGCGTGCACGGATGGGAAGGTGTACGTGTGGGACATGGCGCTTGGCGACAAGCCGATTCACGTGCTCAAGCACGGCAGCCCGTTGGAAGAGGTGGTGCAGCCCGAGGAACGAGAGCGCGAAGACACGGGCGTCAAGTTTACAGCCTGGGGTAGCGATCTTAGCAGGCTATATACCGGCTCCAGCGACGGCGTGGTCAAGGTGTGGAATATTCGCAACCGACGTAAGCCGTTTGTCCGCGACCTGCTGCGCGCTCCTGGCCCAATTTCCTGCGGCAGCTTCTCGCCGGATCATAGCAAACTCGCCATTGGCGATGCCACCGGTCGTCTGTTTCTCTTTTCCACCACAAAAGAAAAACAGTTCGAGGAGCGTTTCAGCCGGGTCCACCAGATAACCAAGCAGCTGGTACACCGAAGCCGGCCTTTTACGCCGCACCCCGATCCGCCTCGCCCAGCGCCCGTACACGATCCAGATGCCATGCTCCCCGACGGCCCCAACAACAACAACAACAACAACAACAACAACGACGACGACGACGTTGACACGGCAGACTCGGCGACGTATGCGCGCCGCAGATACCTCGATACGCAGCAGCTGACACTCCACCGCAACCCCGTCATCGGCGCCGTGCAAGGCCCACAGTACGCAGCCTCGGGGCACTTTCTCCACGACGCCCACCTCGACGACGACCCTGCCGCGCCGCTCCTCACCAAGTACGAGCGCCTGCAGCTGGAAAGCCGGCACAGCGTGCTCGGCGGTGCGGGCTGTCTCCGGCGGCGCTCCCTGCGGCGGCTCGTGCCGGCGCCGGCGGTCGTGGACGATGCGACGGAGCAGCAACACCGGGGCAATGTAGCGCGGGACTTTGACGTCGCGGCGCTGGACAAGGCTGATTGGGACGAGCTGGTGCGTGCGGGGGCGTTGCTGGATCTCGGCGACACTGGTGAGGAGGATTGGGGTTTTGCATACGAGGATTCGCCGGCGGTATATGATGATGCGGATGCATGCGACATGGAATCGGAGTCTTGATTTTTCTGCGACAAGGGCATTTACGGTTTCGGGAGTTTTTTTTTCTTGTTCTTCTGTTTCTCTTTTTTTGCCCCCGCATATCTTGAAAAAAAGGTAGAGATGCATTTTACTTTTTTGGACGTTGGTCTGGCAGAGGGAGGATTTTGGGTTGGGTTCCAACAAGGGGATTGAGGATTTTATCCATGTACATTTCATGTATGAAAATGTCTATATTTATTCAGCTCACAGGACCTCGTCCAATAGATAATTTCAACGAGTTGGCAAGTCTGTGCTTTTCGTTTCAAGTTATTCAATCTGCACGCGCAACTTTACATGTCAGGTAGCTGCGTCCTGTCGCAACAATGCAGCAAAAGCCTGTCCGTGCCCGCATCGAAACACGGCAAGAGAGCATCCATCTCTTACAATCAATAATGAGATAGCTTTTTCGAAATTCTTCTATTCCATCGTCATTAATAATCAATACATGGCTCTATAGTTTAGCACGTCTTTTTCTCGGCAGAAGAAGAAAAAGGGAAAAAAAAAAACAAAAAGGTCAACGCCGATTAATGCTTGGCAGTGGCCTTGTCTCCGGTGAGCTTCTCGACATATGTCTTGGCACTGAAGGAAAAGTCATGGGTTAGCCAACGTTCGAAAGCAAATGTGAAGGATTCTTACATGTCACCAAAGGCAACCATGCAGACAGTCTGCCAGATGGAGAGACCAATGCGGGGAGTGACACCACGGTAGAGACCAGCAATACCGTTCGAGTTATAGATATAACGGAAGGTGTTGCCGACAGTCATCTTCTTGGGGCGGTTGGGGTCGTCCGTCTTGGACTGCATCTCGACGCGAATAACCTCGATGGGCTGGTTCCAGGCGGAGAGACCACCACCAATGGCAGAAGCGCCAATCTTTTCGGCGGTGCTCAGCTTTTCCTTGTCGCCCTTGCCGGTGACGCGGCGGATGCCACCCTCGGCGAGACGGCTGAGGCCGAAGCGGGAGCCCCAGTTGGTCATTTGGCGGATGGCGACGGCGTTGACGCCCTTGTTGATGCCCTTGATGCCCTCCTTGCGGTAGATGTCCATAAAGGTGGCAAAGGTGGACTGGGGCTTGACGCCCGCGGCAGCCTGCTTGTGCTTGGTAATTTCGACCGTCTTCATGCAGGTGCAGAAGCCCATCGTGGCGTAGGCCTGGGCGACGCCGCCCGTCATGCCGCCGATGATGCCGCCGCCAAACTGAGAAGCGCCAAAGGAGCGGGCATAGTACTCGGCCTCGGAGGCGACGAAGAGGAGGACAGCGCCCTTGGTGGAGGCTTCGATCCAGGCCCAGGGGATGAGACCCTGGTAGACTGTGAGGGGTGGGTTAGTTGGTGTGCGCGACTGATGCGCGGGAGAGCAAGGAGAAGAGACGTACAGCCGAGAACACCGCCTCGAGACCAAATGCGTTTCAAGGCCGCAGCAAAGCCGTCGCCACGGTTGGCGGCCATGGTGGTCTTGGTGACCTCGAGGGGTTGGCCGAGGGTGGTGACTTCAAACATGTTGAGACCGGCGCCGAGGAGCAGGTTGGAGAACTTGACGGGCTGCTTCTCCAGCTTGTCGCCTCCCGAGGCGGACGGAGCGGCGGCGGCGACCATGATCGAATGCGAGATTTTGCTGCGAAAGGGATGTCCCTGACCAAGGGTAAGAGGGTGCTTCTTTGCGAGGGGAGGGAATGAAAAAGGACGGCGTTAGCTATGCTGCGATGCAATGGAGATGAATTGGAGAAGGGGAAGGGAGACGAGGACGGGGGTAGAAGAAGGAGGAAAGGTAGTGGCTGAGTCCGCTAACTAGGCTGGGCGCTCAACTGCTGGACCTCTCTCTGCGCCAGAGGGCAAACGGTTGAGAGCTCCCTCCCCAGGTGTGGCTGGACACACCCCAAATCGTGCTGAGTCAGAAGCTCGGGAAATGGCGCGCTCTCAACGCTCACTGGGCAATGCCGGGTAACGAGATCTGGGACATACGAGGTGGAACGCGAAAGCGAAAGTCGATTCTAGACAAGTCTGCGGCTCTGACTAAAAAGAGGTGGCCAGGTGCGTCGCTGTCAAAGGAGAAGCATGCAGAATTGAACGATGACGGATGGATGCAGGTAGAGAGGAACAAGCTATGGAGATGGGCTACAGCACATGTCAGATAGTCGCGCACTTTTCGAGGGGAACTATTTCCGCAGAGAGGTATGTAGTCAGCAACTCACTAGAAGCTGCCGGCGACTTGCGACCCGTGGCCGGTGGCCTTGGAGCAAGCAGACGGCGCCTGACACGGTTGTGCTGCGCTGCTTGGCCGAGGCTATTCGGCGGCGCTGGCCGTGATTGTCCGGGGGGATGTGGAGGGCACTGGAGAAGCCGATGTCTGGGTAAAGCACGTGCAAAAAAAGGCTCCTGCAAGCACTGTAGACCCTGTAGACCCTGTAGCAGCGATGGCTCTAGGGGTCTCAGGCGCTAGAAACGAGGGCAGCTTTCTGGTGAACTACTTGGTGCTGCTACAGAAAAGAGGACGGAAAATGCCACCAAATTGCTAGAAAGATCATATAGACGTTTGATGAGCTGGAGGCCAACCTTTACTCAGACTTGGAGGCTTTTTTGTCGTCAATTAAAGCCCTCAGCCTCCACTGCACTCGCTATCGCAGCTCTACTCGTATGTACGCCCGTATCTCCAGAATCCGGATACAGGCGACATCGGCGCGGCCCAAAGCCGGCTCAGATCGACCAATCTCCCGACTGCAAGGTACGGATATATAGCCATTCATTCGACTACAAATTCATGTTGGCTCCAATTGATACTTTGGGATTTATTTCCGTTGCATTTTGTTTTTCCTTTTTTCTTATGCAACACGTCAAGGCTTTCAGATTGCGGCAATTACGAGACATATTAGAGGTGATAGAAAACAAGGCTCTAGCGCGAAAACGAAAAAGAAAAAGAGGCCAAGTACGGCAAAAATTATCAGAAACCCTTGTAGCTCTGCTATTATCCATTGGGATCCGTCTCTGCCTCAACACGGCAAATAAGTCAATTGTTGAGTTATCCACTCTAAATTTACTCCGTAGTTACCAGTATTTAGCTGCCTCCGGTTACCGGCCGGCATCTCCCGCTAGGCCATTTTAGCTACAGCCGCGCCCCTCTCCTGCACCTAGTCCAAGATGTAAGCCCCGTCGTCTTCACAAGTCTCGAGATTGGACGATGAACTTTTACCAACGACGTCCGTCAACATCCATGATGCGCGGGAAATCGGCAACTGTTTCAGTACATCGTGATATAACCCGACTCTTTACGATATTGACTGTGGCTTAGCGCTGGAATATGCCACGTACGCATGTTTGTGTGATGCGGGCCAACATGCTGGACTACTGGAGATTTGTAGTGATGCGAGCGTGACAGGTAGTACCACAGCATTGTGCTCAAAGCAAACTTGACTTCTACGCCTGTGAATGCCTTACATTCGTCATGTCGCTGCTCCTTTGGATCTTTCCACCAGTCTCATACCCATTCCACGCGTCTCTTCCTTTGAGCTTGTAGAATGAGTAGCGGAAATTGGGAATATACCTGTCAGGGAAGCTACTCTAAACTTGACAATCAGCTGCCGCCGCTAGAGAGCCAGTACCATGTTCTGAACAATCCTCTGCCTCCGGAGATGTGGATTGGCGCCATCATCGATCAGCCCCAGAATCCCCAGGTCCTCAACACGCGGCACGAGACACCCCAGTTTGAACCCGCACGTATTCGAGAGGCCACAAAGCGCAACGAGTTCTTCACATTGCGGTGCGCCAGGGGAAAAGAAGGCGGCCCCGTGACCTGCTCGATGCAGATGCTGGCGCCGACCATGCGCACTGTCGAGCTCGCGTCTCCCACCGCCAAAGACTACACCAGAACCCGCGTCTCCTCTGCGGCTGTGCAGGACTGGCTCGCGAGGCACAGGCATAAGAAGCCGCTGTACATGGTGACGGGCATCAAGACGGTGACGGACGCGCGCTTCATACATCGATATCCCCGGGCCGTAAAGAAATGGTATACATGGCAGGGCCTGCGCGAGCGCCGACTCCGCCCGCAGCAGCCACCCGAGCTGGTGGCGACGACGATGACGGGCGAGCATCCGTTTGGCGTCCGGATTACAAAGATGGAGTACAAGAAGACGGGCAAGGACCACTGGGCGGACTATGAGTGGGTGTACGAGCCTTTCACAGAGGGAGCGTTGGCGCACTGAGTTTCAGCGCCGTGGAAGATCACGGAGCAAGTGTCATATTGACATGAAAGCTGTACTCTAGGCTAGATCCAGGTTGTTCCATCTAGACAAGTAACCCTCCCCTTCAGTGGACGAGACTGTATCACCGATCATGGGGCGTGCAGCGAACCGCTCAAGGCTGAACTTTAAGCAGTCGTCGGGCTACTGATTTGTACTCAAATTTTGAAAGTATCGTCATTGCAGGCTTACCACAATCGTCGAATAATGCAGGTAACTATACTATGGTACTCTTATACGCCTTTGCCAACATATTTTGCAGCATTGAATCGCAGCAGCTGCCGGGGCATGTTGAGATGCAGTTGATGTTGCCATTCAGTCGTGCCACCCGTATGACAGGCCAACGTTGTTACAATTTAAGTGAGTCTCTCGTTGTAGCCGCTAGGTAGATAGTAGGCTGTGAAGTAGGACCCCCAAGTGTAGAATAAGTAAATGGAGCTCTGATGATAGAACAGAAATTAGGTATAAATCTTTATAATAAAAAATCGAGCTATCAATTCGTTATGAGAAGGAACATGTTCCCAATTATGGAAAGTATAAACTTAAAAGCTCCAATAGCTATTTTAACTCTTTTACACACAATTAGTCCTACTTACATTACTTTCTAATATAAGCTTTAGGCTGTTTATGTCAATCGCCCGATCATCTCTTAACCATACACGCTGGCGTATATAACTTCATACATACTTGAACAGATGGTAGAGTGCTCTCAATGATCGAGATGTGACACCCTTTCTGCCATTCATGGACGCCTGCGCATCAAGCTGCGAGGCTGTAAACAAAAGCTATCAGCACGACAAGCGCCCGGCCCGACCGCTGGCGGCTGTTTGGCGGGACGTGGGTCCTAGAGCGGCGACCCCTTCGAAATTCTGCGCAGCGTCACCGCAAGCATCAGTCCACTTCCACCTTCACACACACACACACACACACACACACACACACACACACCATATGACGCCCAGAGCCGCATCAATGCTGCGGCAGCGACTCGCCGCGAGTCTGCTCCGCGCCGAGCAAACGACCACCACTACCAGCAGCCGCTCGTGCCTACGCAACCGCCACGCCCAGCAAAAACGATGGAACACGCCCGCGCCCAAGGCCGGCGACGGCCCTCTGATGGCTCGTCGCGCCGATCGCGAACTGCCCGGTACGTTTCCGCCTCTCTCTCCAAAGAGAGAGAGAATAAAAAAAAGAAGGGGTTTTCTTTCCTCAGGTTACTGACAAAATATACTGCAGACATTTCCCAAGTCGGGTTCCGCTGGGGCCGCACGCTGCCGCTCTTTGCCGTGCTCGTCGCCGCCTCGTCGTTTGCCATTTTCAACTACCAGAAATCCTCGTCACCCGTCATATCGTCGACGCTCTACGCGCTGCGCACGTCTCCCCGCGCGCGCGCCGTCCTCGGCGACGAGATTTATTTCAAGCACCAGATTCCGTGGATCGGCGGCGAGATGAACCAGATGCAGGGCCGCATCGACATTACCTTTTCGGTCCGCGGCTCCAAGGGCACCGCCCTCATGCGCTTCACGAGCCGTCGCCCGACCAGCCGCAGTCTCTTTGAGACGTCCGAGTGGAGTCTGCGCACAGAGGACGGGACTTGGATCGACCTGCTCGAGGACGGCGATCCCTTCAAGAGCCTGCTGGCTGATGATGCGCTGCCGCCGCTCGACGAGGAGCCGGTTCGGAGGGGCTTTAGGCAGCAGGGTGCGCTGAACAAGTGAGGGAGGGGGGGAAGCAACTGGGCAAGCATTTTCATAACAACACAATCTCTGCTTAGCGTCGGAAATTTGATCAAGTTGATGTCTCCGCGACAACTGTATAATAGCTATCAATTCATGTGTACATCTATAAATACAAGTGAAAACAACCAAAGATCCGCTTCAAATGAGGAGTATTGTTTTTACACCAATGCCTTGTTTGTTCAACCCGCATCCCCAACTCTCGTCCAAAACAAATTGCTTTTTCTTGTTCTCTTTATAGTTGGGCAGATTGCGCTTGGCGCTCTTCCTTGAGCTGCATATGCACGTCCCTTGCTTGCTCCAGCTTGGCCTCGATATCCGGGTGTCTCTCTTTGAGGAGCTGCACCGCGCTGTCACGAAACGGCTTGCCAGGCGGCTTGCGCTTCTTTGAATCCTGGAGCTGGATGGTGCGGCCCTTGGGCCCAGGTACGGCCCCGCTGACGAGCACAACACCAAGCTCATTGTCGACCTTGAGCACCTTGAGGTTCTGCACCGTGACGTGCTGGAAGCCCATGCGTCCCGGCATCTTCTTGCCGGGCAGAACCCTGCTGCCGCTGCCCTGCGAGGGGCCGGTGGTGCCAATGGTGCGGTGATTGAGCGAGTTTCCGTGTGACGCCTCCTGGCCGGCGAATCCGTGGCGCTTCATGCCGCCCGCGAAGCCCATGCCGCGGGAGCGCGCGCGCGCGTCGACGTACTGGCCGACGCGGAACCAGTCGGGCTGCAGCTGCACGCCGACGGGTAGCAGGCCCTCGGCGCTGCGCACCCGAAACTCGTGCAGCTCCGCCTTGGGCGCGATGCCCTTGGCCTCGTAGTAGCCGAGCAGCGGGGCTGTGACGCCGCGCGGGTTCTTGGAGCCCTGCCCGACCTGCACGGCCCAGTACCCGTGCCGCTCCCGCGTCTTGTTGAGCACGACCTGCACCTGGTCGAGCTGCAGCACCGTGCACGGCGTCCGCACCTTGCCCACAAACATGCTCGTCATGCCCTTCTTGATCGCCAGCACGCCCGTGCGGTGCGGCGTCGTGTTCTCGCGTCGCTTGAGAGCCGCCGCCGGCCCCGTCGTCAGCGCCGGGAGGCCCGAGTTGGGCTGGTTGAATCGTCGGTGCTTGGATCGGGGCGGCGCCGTCGACCACCCGTACTTGATGCCGCGGGACGGGGTCAGGGGCAGCAGCAGCCGGCGGCCGGTGTCGGGGCGCGCGGGCGTGACCCGCGGAAGGGCCACGCGTATCGGTAGACGGAGCTGCATCGTCTATGAGATTGTGGGAGAGGTCAATGGACGGTGGTTGTATGTAGTCTTTTTTTTCGAGATGCTCAAATGTTGGCGCGAAAGAGCCATCGATTTTCCGTCACGTGCGCCCCTGGTTTTCTGGACCCACCAACAAGCTACTACTCAAGATTAGTACTCCAGGCTGAAAGCCCGTAAGATGTAGTTACGGGTCAAAAAATGCAACACTTGTTCGAATAATTGTTATAATAACTATGTTTTAGTCCCTATGCCTGCAAGAAAAAAAAACGGTTGCGTCGGTGGTGGGCTTGTAGACGATATACCGTATCACACCAAGTCCTACAAGGTCTACTACAATAGAAAGATGGACATTACGTCGAGCCTGACAACTGGGCCAACTTGCTTTCGTGCCTGAAATTCTTCATGAATCATGTTGCTACAGCTGCACCGAGCCAGCCGGCCATGTTGCAGATACCAGTGTGGCAGCAGAGGGAACAGCGACATGACGTACTCAGTATAGAAGCATCTTTTTTGCTCATCTACTGATACTCTGGTAGAAGTTGACGCATTTCACTTGTCCCGCAAAAGGTCAGCGGCCCCTCCCTCTCCAGCTTAAAATGATTCTCACAAAGACTCCTCAAATATCTGTCAAAGGGGTGTGTTTATTCTTCGCGAGAGATGAGAATACACACGATAGCTTGTCTCATTCAATGTCATGATATGCGAGGCACCCCAAAGCTAGAGAGCTGCAGGACTTGTGCTCGTCTTATTTTGCCACGGTGAACACTGCTCAATAACGATCCGATGATATGGTATAGAATCTGAGCCTAAAGGGCAATCTTGCTGCGCATTGGCCAGAATATGTGATGAAGACGGCATGCTCATCTTTCTTTGACGAGTCGGCGACCGCGACGGACCAGGGGAGGTAGTCCGCGTGGAGGGTATCGGAGACTAGTTTGTTGCGCAAGCAGATCTGGTCGTGGTATTACGGGCCGCAAAAGTGGCACACTTACGGCTCGGCGGCAGTAAAATGTGATGCAAGAAATCCGCGTGTTCTGCGCGCGGGAGTGGCGTGGTCAGTGTTCATGGTTAGAGCGAAGCGGTGGTTACCGCAGCTGTTGGAGGAGACAGGCGACAGCTTCGACTAGAAACCCTGCTTGTCAACAGACAATAGCAACCTACACTCAGTCACAATAGTCTCCGCCAGGACATCACCAAGACAACCCGCGGCCTCCATCTTTTGTCATTCATATTTCACATCAGTGCTGTTGTCCGATCCCACAACTCCCCCCGCCTAAACACCCGGTCCTCGACCTCCGATACCACTCCCCATCGCATTCACATTCGTCCCCTTGACCTTGTGATCCCCCGGCTGCGCCGCCGCCTCGTACAGGATATTAGTCGGCGCCTTGCCCAGCCTCGTCCACTCGCCCTTGAAGCCGACATAGCTGATCCGGGTCACGTCCTCCTCGCCGTCGCCAAAGTTGTCGGAGAAGAACAGGCCCAGCCGCTGCACCCGCCCAAACAGCGCGCGCTTGACCGGAATCTCCTGCACATCAGACGTCTGCGCCAGCTCCAGCCGCTGCACGGGATCCGACTCCTCGGCGGCCTCAAAGTCGAGGCCGTCTTGGTTGACAAAGAGGCTGAGCGTCTTGGGGGCGCACGCCGCGGGGGAGGTGCGGATCAGGATGGCGTGGAGCTTGACTTGGGCGGTGAAGCTGGTAGCATCCGTCAGTAAGAAAATGAATCAAATTGATAAAAAAAAAAATCGTAGTACACCAGTCTAGGAAATTGTTCAAGAGGATCGAGGTTGAGTGGAAAATGCTTGTCGTGGCGAGGAGAGCTTACGGGACCGTCATGAGAAGTTGCTCATCGGCATCGCTCTCCAGCTCCGGGTCCATCTCGAGACGCTCCGCCCATGTCTTCTTGACAATGGCCTTGCCGGCGTCGCGCCGCGACTCGTTGAGCGTGACAATCTCGTCAAAGTTGATTTGCTCGTACAGCGACGACTGCAGCGCGGGTGTGATGTCGTCTGAATGGTCGTGCTCGTGGCCGCCGTGCTCATCATGGCAGTGGGAATGCGAGTGCGACATGCTCGGCGGATTCTGCTATCGGCGTTGTTCGTTTTCCAGGATGAGTAGCAGATGATTTATTCTGTTTTTCTGGCCTGCTCCAGTGAATATTTTATCAGTTGATTGATGGCTGATGCAATCAAGGTGCCAAGTTTCTACTTGGACATGCTAACTATTATTAGGTATGAAGTAATGTCTGCGACTGCCCCACCACGAATCGAGCCATTGCAAACAGCGATGTATGCACTCAAAGAGTTGCGCAATAAAGTAATAAATTTGTACTTCTGTAATACTAAAGCGGCATTCAAATAGAAGAACATGGTTTGGTAGCATCTATCTAAAGCCGCTCTTCCGCTTCGGCTTGGACTTCTTCTTTCGAGCACCAAAAGCCCCCGAAACAGGCTGGCTCATTGTCAAAGGTGGCATCGACGGCGCTTGCGTCTGCGACGAGCTGGGTCCTACTTGGCTCGACATGTATTGCATGCGCATCGGTCCTGGCGACGATCCCATCACTTCTTCCTCGCGATCGTGGCCCATACTCTGGCGCATCATCGACTGTCGCCTGAACTTTTCCACGTGCGACCTTCGCTTCGCTTCCTTCTTTTGCAGCCTCTCCCGCGCGTCTCTAAATTTGTCGTCGGCGGCGATGGCCACTGTTGATACATAGTATTTAGGATCGTGACCGCGTTCGGTTGGCCAATACGAAAGCAAATTGTGTGATTTTGACGAGACAGGCTCCGCTGCGGCCAGTGACGGCGCCAAAAGGCGTAGCCTGGACAAGGCACCGTCGCTACCTTCGTTGGAGTCGGATGGCGCTGGAGACAGCTGGGAGCTGCGCGGAGAGGACGTGAGCACGGCTGAGCTAGTCGGTTCCCTGCTTGTTCTCTGTGACTCTTCTAGCCTCTGCGGGCCAAAGACTGGAACATCTTGGATCAGGACACCATAGCTGGAAAAGAGAATATTCCGCGCGACTTCTGCTACCCAAGCCTTTCGTGCCTCTTGAACATCATTTGTGATGCGAGATTCCGGAGCATCAAGCCAGAAATTGCAGTATTCGCCAAACAGGTATGTAAAGCCGACCAGTGCATCAGCTGGCTCCTTGTCGTTGAAGCGTCGAATTTGTGGAACTACCTTGTTTTCGTCGGCAGTATCGAACAGCTTCCCTATTTCTGTTTCCATACCATTGTCGACGTTGTCGAGCTCGGCGTCGCCCCCGACCGCTTCTGCAAGTTGGTGCCTGCGTCATGTTAGTTGTAAACCGAGCTGATAGCCGAGAGCTGCGTACCAAGTAGCCAACGGGGTTCTTTCACCTGGCTCACTACTATCAAACATGTCTTGTAAGGCCTCAAATAGATCTCGAGGGAGACCTTTGGGCCCTTGTCGCTGTGTTTCTGCCAGAGAACCGCCTACAGAACGACAAAGAGTCTGCATATTTAGCCTGACTGGCTGAGGAACTTTGACTTCCGTCTCTTTATGCCCGACAAGTCTATCTTCACCCGCAACGCGACGCTCCATTGCCGAGGCCAAATCCTTCTCCGTCATGCCATCCGGTAGCACAAATGTGTTTTCGTAGTGTTGTAGAAAGTGATTTCTTCGTTTCTTCCATTGTCGTTGTTGTTTCGTCATCGACCAAGCCAGCCGCTTTGTGGGCAGCACAATCTTCTGTTCAGGAGTGTACACGGTAGCGTAGATGCCGTATCGGATGCTCAGATCATCCAGTAAGAGGTTCACCTGGAAAAAGTCCACGCCAGCGGCTTTATACTCGGTTCCCAACCCAACGGGGTGTTTTTTGCTGGGCAGATCCAGATAAAGCGGCGTGACGGTAATTTGAGAAATATGTGCAGAACGGGAAGAATCCTCCCCGCTGGCAAGAGATGTAATATGCCTGTGCCAGCGCACAGGACCCTGATCTTCAGTTTCGAACCAGTACACAGATAGCTGATCTGTCTTGACCGAAAAGGTGAAAACCATGGCTACGCCATCTTCTAGAGCACATGTAGTCATGATTGGCATCGAGGATGCCTCTCCAACGTGAGGTATGGCAAGAAGAATCGTGGGGCGGTCCTGCTCTTGCCGAACTTCAGCCCAAACGAGGTTCTTCTCCGTCAAAATGAAAACACGACTTCTTGTAGTAGGGCAGTTTTGCACATCGAGAATCTGATTGTATTTGCCTTCTGGCACCCAGAACTTCTTCAGAGGCGATACCACGCTGGCCGTGTGCATGTCCACCGCCTGAAGCCGGTCGCCTTTCCACATGAGGAGAATAGGCGCCGTCGAGCCACTAGAGCCTGTGCGTTTGTCTGTTTCTAGGGGATCCCGCTTGGCATCCTTTGGCTCGGAGACCACGACAAGTCCATGTTTTTCGGCTGGATATTGATGGTGCGCCGGGATCTCGGTAAGGGGGCCAGTACTGATGTGTCCACACGCTCGCTGCATGATCCTGACACTTTTGACGCCAACTCGATATGTTCCCATAAGATCCCATGTGGTCCAGAATCCGCATTCATCGATCAAAGCGAGCAGAGGGGTTTGACCACGGGCTGCTGGGCTAAACACCACGTCAGAGTGGGCATTTCCACCCGTGTCGGTATGGTTTATCTCCAAGATGGGATTCGCTTTGATTAGGCCCGCTGAATTGCCTGTTAATGAGCCCTCCGTGATCTGAGTCTCAGTAACTACTACAGTGTGGTGTTCCGGCTGGAGTATTGTCGTCGAGGTTCCCTTTTGTACGAGAAGCCATCGGACATGTACCTGATTGGCAAGACCTTCCGCGTATTTGATGCGAGCAATAGGAAGGCCATCAGCGGCCCAAAATGTCTCTTTTTCACTTTGAAGAGGGTCAATCACAGGGAGCTGCAAAGAGGCATCCTCGCCGTCTCCCCATCCCCAGTTGGTCTGGTCCGCGACAGTCAAACGTAGCAATTCGCCGGATGCGCCCGTTGCAGACGCCAAAAATGAAACTGGCTTATTGTCGTCATGGCGGCCAGTCACAGTCGTCATGGATCCAATCGCCAGAAGCGGCCCTTCGTTGGGAAGCGTCTCGGCCGTCTTGAACTTGGCCATGTCCTCGCGAAGAGGCTCTTGAAACACGAAATTGCCCATGGCCGCCTCGGGGTGGGACTTTATGAGCCATCTCTGCTGCACTCGGCGAGCGCGCCATACTTCAGAGCTTGCCCTGGGAAGCGCCGACTTGGATGGGGGGTAAAGCTCAGCGGTTTCGCCGACAATGGAGAATCGAGGCTCTGTGAGAAAAGGTTAGTGGGTAGCAAGTAGGCCGCACCATGCTGCTGACCTTTGTCGGTGTGACGCGATGAATTCAAGCTGCCGACTTGGTCTCCCAGGTGCTGGTTCGCTAAGCGATATGATAATATTCCGGCATCGCCATACAAATGGCCTGCAAAGCCGTACGCTTCAGCCATTTGGGCCTAGTAAAGATTTTTGGTCCTTTGTGAGTAGCTTCGTTGTGTTTGTATTCATCCTGAGTGAAAAGCACGCTAAAGCAATATATCCAAGAGTTGGGCAATAATCAAGGTAAGCACGTTCAGAAGTTGCAGTGAATTTCCTGCTTGGTCTCATGACAAGCAATGTTGGTTCCGATCAAAAAGCGTTGAAGTGAAATCCATCTGAATCACGTGCCGCGATGGCCGTTGGCTTTAGAGCACGGTCGGCCGAGCAACCTTGGCAATCCAGTAAACACGTCCCGCAGTTATCGCGTCTGCCACCGAATTGCGATTGTGCATTTTCCCAGTGTTCAACAATACGCAACGAAGACGACAACAATTCAAAAATGGCGGCCACATACGAGCACACCGGTGCATTTTCCGGCAGCGTCAGTCGGCAAACGCTGGCTCCAGTCGGGCCGTCGATGGTGGACCAGCTACCAAACATCAACTTTGGCTTTGAGGAGCTGCGCGATCGCATGGCGCGATTTACGACCAAGTTTGACACATATATTGAACAAGGGCGCAAAAGGGTGTTAGAGGAGCGCAATCGGTTCCGCATGGAAGTTGCCGAGTTACAAGGTAGGCCTTTTCTTTTTTCCCTCTGCGCGCGTGAGTGACACATGATCGCTAACCTGTCTTTTACGCAGAGGACCAACGAATGAAGAAGAAGGACATTGAAATTGCGCACGTCAACACATCCACATACCAGCAGAGCATCGAAAAGGAAGAGACGGAAAAGCAAGAGATGGAGGCGGCCATTGCCTCGCTGTCGTCGCAGCGCGACCACCACCTGGCGACGCGCGACAGCCTGCGGGAGCAGATTGCGCAGACACAGCGCGACATTGATGCTAAGCTGGCGGCACAGCGCGCGCACGCGGCGCAACAGGAGGCGCAGTCGCGGTTCAACGTGCCGGAGCTGGATTTCTGGATCACGAACCTGTGCCTGCGGATCGAGGGCGCGGGCCGCGACGACCGGCTCAAGTTTGTGTACACGCACGTCGACGAGAGGAGCTGGGAGCGCGAGGCGTGGTTTGAGCTGGCGACGGGCGCGCGCGACTACGACGTCAGGCACTGTCGGCCCAAGCTGGAGCGCGAGGCGGTCGAGAGGGTGTTGGAGAAGGTGAATGAGTCGAGGGAGCTCGTGGTGCTGCTCAAGGGCATGAGGGAGCTATTTGTAGAGGCGATGAAGTCGTAATGGCCTGGAGGAAAAGGGCCGTGTATATATTTCCTTTTGGGCATGTCTAGGTGTTGGTATGGCTGGGTTGACAATTATTGGTGTTTGGGCAGGACCATGGCTGTGTACATTGAGAATTCGGCTACATTTTGGCGAGCGAATGACATGAGACGTATCTTTTCCTATGTCCAAGAACGGGATTGACAGTGATATACTTGATCTATGCTTCTTGCTCACGCTGCGGAGGCTACTGACCAAGAGCTGAACATACAAGCACCTACGACTCGTACATTTGTCTCTAGTGCTCTGCTTTCAGCACTGATTATACTAAAAAAGAAGGGCGTAAGAAAAATCAGTAAATAGCTTGTATAATTTGTGACTCAATGATTCAAGTTTCGAAAGTCTTTCCATGAAAGAAAAATAGACAAATATGAAATGTAGTTGAACATCTCTCACAATGCGCCCCGCCATCCTTGTCTGCCAAGCCGTGGGTGACCTCTAGCGGGGGTTGTCAAACAGCACTCCAAGCTTCACCTCGTTGTCGCGTTCTTCCCAACCCGCCAAACCGGAACCACCTCAACAACACCATGCCAGAACCTGATAAGCGCGCCGCGGCGCAGCAGGCCGTCGATATCCTGCACGAGATATCCACCATTCTTGTACGAAGCCTCAACTACGTCCCAGACCAACTTACACCCTGGGAAGCAAACTGACGCGCCTTGCAGAACTGCCACCTGGATCGCAAGACATTGTCCATTTGCATTGCGCTCATTGAGCGTGGCGTGAATCCAGAGGCACTAGCGGTGCGGGGGGGGGGGGGGGGCCCCCCCCCCCCCCCCATTTCCCCCTTCTTCATCTGCATTTCGAGAGCGAAAACGTTTTATTCTTCTAGAAGGACGGTCGTGTACTAAATACCCTTGACGCATAGCAAGTCATTCACCAACTCCGTCAAGAAGCTCAGCTCATCAAGCAAGAGATTGAACAGCAATGACGATGCAGATATGAGCGACTCTCTTCACTCTCTTTCGCGCAGAGGGAACATTACGATTGATGATTACGTATTCCTGGGGTTTCTAACGGCGTTTTTTTGGAAACCTAGATTTCGGGCAGCCTTTGACATTCTTCGCCCTTTCGCCTCGACCACTGGGCTACAGAATTAATATCAAATTGAACGAGACTTCTTCATTCATGATCTTCTATCCGAATGCAATGGAAAACGGCCTTCTTTGTATGTGCGTATTTTGTACTGTGCTTTACTACCCAATATTCGCTTTGCAAAAGGAGGAATGCTCAAAACTCCGTGTATCAAAAAAAGCAAACGCCGACAAATGTAGTCCCGTTCCCCGACACCTCACATGTCCATCCTGGTGTCGTAATGTGTCGTAACCGTATGCAAAAAGGGGAAATGATAAAGCTATAAAATCTGTTCCTCATCGGTGGCCGATGAGCATGATTTCGTTGGGGTCTTCTTCTTCTTCTTCTTCACTGTCGTCCATGCGTGGAAGGTCGTCGCTATCGCTATCGTAATCGCCCTCCTCTTCTTCGTCACTTGACTCGCCTCCCGGTCGTCCCCATATGCCGAGAATGTCATTGTCCGAGTCCTCCTCCGCAGCCATGATAGTAGGCAGAGTGTGCTCAGGCATCATGTTTTGCGGCGAGAGAGATCTGGCAGTCCTGTCCGGCACAGGATATTGCGAGTCTACATGGAGGCTGGAAGAGTGTCTGCGCCGGTTCATGCCGCCCGCCGGACGTTCTGTAGGGATGGGGACTGGCTGCGCGGCAGCAATTGCATCAGATGCCACAGGAGGCTCTTCCTGTCGCTGTTGGGCAACTTGAAGAAAGTCACTGTTCCGACCCAGAATCTGCAATTCCGCAGTATTGTATGAGAGGCAGATGAGACACTTGAGTCCAAGCCAGTGATATGGCACCGTACATCTTCCGGAACAGTCATTGCAGAGCACGACGGCCTTGGTGTCACGGAATTCGGCAGGCATGGGTTGTGCCTGAATTAAGAGGTCCAGATTGCGGAATTGTGTCTCCATATTTGCAAGACTTTTGTTGCAGATGGGACATTTATATGACACCTTCACGTGCTGGTCATAGCACCTTTTATGTATACTGTGACCACATGGCATAAAGACGACAGGCTTGGGCGAGGTAAACATGTATTCGCCGCAGATTGGACAGTCGCAGTCGGTAGAGCGCTCGATGCATTTATGGGAGCTTTCAATGGAAGTGGTGATGCAAGCACGACATGTCTTGCAGTGAAAGAAATCTTTGCCGAGGCCATGACCACGGCGACAGATTCCGCAATCGTCACAGTGATAGATGGGCTTGCTCTTGCGGTTCTCCCAGAGCTTGCAAATGTTGCAGTAGTAGTGCGCCGTTGTTTCACCGCAGTTGACGCAAGCCTCCGAGGCCTTTTGTGGCGTACCACAGAGCATACACAACATGTGCTTTGTCTCGTGGCGGATAAGATTGTGGTCCTGTTCCGCATCGTGGCAGAAGCGGCACGTGTACCATTTGTTGCAGGTCGAGCATTGAAGCTTGACGTTGCGTTCGTAATGAGCACAACCCAGAGGCGGGTGCGAATCGGGTGGCGTAACCGATTCCCGGGAGCCGTCTGCGTTCTTGGGCCGACGGATGGGGGCGTAGGTCGGCGCCACGTCGGCATCGGTGAGCAGGAACTTTTCGGCGGCAGCAGTCTCGCCGACTTGATTTTGCCAGAATTTCAAGGATTCAAGAGTCATGGGCACTGGTGCTCGATACTCTCGTGATGTCTCGCCTGTTGTTGGCTCCCGGCCAGGGCTAACGGGCTCCAGGTGCGGCCGTGAGGCCCGGTAGCCTTCGAGCAGGACATCGTGGATCAATTTTGCCTTTGCGGCCTGTCCAATGTCGAGCGCATTGATGTTATGTATCCGAGCCCGCAGTGTGCTCATACCATCGTCTTCGGGGATAGGCCCGCCAGGCTTGCGCGGCGATATTGGAAAGCCGAGGTGGTCGCGCGGCGGGGGGCTCGTCGAGGAGCGAGGCGTTGATGGCGTCGCCGCAGAATCGGAGTGCGGTCTAGTGAGGGGGCTTGAGAGGTCGGCGACGGGGCTGGAGGGTAATATGGCCGCATCGTCGTGGGCGTCTTGCTCGATCTCGGAGGCATCGCTTATGGCCTCAGGATGCGCCGCAGTAGAGGCATTATCCTCGCCGGCAAAAGTCGAGCGAGAAATTTCAGAGAATCGACGGGCCTGTCGCAGGACCGGGTTGATGAGGAATTCTGAGACGAGGGAAGACATTACATAGGCTGGTGGCGTTGTAGTGCCTGTTGGGGCGGGCACACAAGACGTATAGATGGGTTGCAGCGTAACAGGCTGCCTCTATACGGTGTCCTCGTGGATCGGCTGGATATAAATGGTGCGAAATGTTACATGCTCGCATGCGGCGATGAGATGAAGATGGAGGTGGCCCTCTGCGACATGCAGGAAGCGTATGAGTCGAGATTGGCTGAGGTAAGGCGATGGAGTTTAGACCAACGGTTGGCATGTGATGAAGGGGACGGGAGTCCGAGTGGCGGGCGACAAATGCAGGCATTCGAGGGTATTGGTGAAGTGTGGCGGTAGAGGCGTGGCGGTGGAGGCCCAGGAGATTGTGGCTGGTGCGCATGGCACGTCGGTGCCAGTATTACAAGGCGCGTTTATTAGTGGTGTTTGCTCCCTGATCAATGTACGAATTCAGCACATTGTTTCCGAGCCACGTAGCAACGAGCGCACAGTCGTCTGATGAGCCCGCGTTAGTTAGCTAGCCGGGAGAGGCAGCTGGGGCGGACCAGGCTTGAATTGGATTTTTTTACCTTGCTTCGTACAATGGGCTTGAGCTGAATTGTATCCTCCAAACTACACCAGCGCAGGGGCAGCACCAGCGCGTCGCTACCCCACTAAAATCAGCACAGCGCACTAATTGCAGCGCAGAATGTCTGCAATCTGGCCAAAATGCCTCCGCCTTGAGCTTGGACTGGCTCTAAATTTACACAAGTGGCTCTTCCTGTGGCTCTACAAGTGGCTCTGTCAACCTGCTTGGCTTTTGACGCTCGCCCTGCAATGCTAGGGGGCTTCTGAAGTCCTGGCATTCGTTCGTATCCGCAGAACCTCGACATCCCCTTTCGATTCCCATCACAGCCAGCCTCCTCTCGCTACCCTCTTCATCCTCCTCCCCTCCCATTCCTCTTCATCGTCTTTTTCAACTGCGACTGCTATGGTCGCTGTCTGACGTCGGGGGGTAAATTCTTCTTTCTTCTCTCTTCCCTTTTTTTATTCTTTTAGCTCTTTTGAGTCTCGACAGCTCGTCCTTTCGTTATACGTACCGCGAGGTCTTCTGCGTGGTCCAGCCGCACCTCTCCTCCTTTCTTGCGCTTAAGCCCACACGTCGTCGTGTGGCTGCCCTTTGTTCTCTTCGACACGCATCGACGCTTATATATTCAAATTTGATTCGCGTCCCCATTGACACGCACAATGGCTGCCGATCGCGCCGCCGTCTCTGGCATTGATGCCGGAGAGGGCCTTCGCCATCGCACAGTCGGCTCGTCGCCGGCTATCCCTGCCACGCCCCAGCCCGTCGATGACAAGAAGCTGGCCAAGAAGGTTGGTTATCTCGAAGCACCACCACCAATCGCGAAACCTAACAACATTCCAGGCCCCTACCGCGCTGGACATATTCAACCAGTGGGAGCCCATCTTTGCCCCGCTGATTTTCACGGCCCTTGCCTTCTTCACTCGTCTCTGGAAGATTGGCATCAGCGATATTGTGACTTGGGATGAAGCTCAGTAAGCTTTGCAATCCTCTGTCCACAACCACATCACTAACAACTACAGCTTCGGCAAGTTCGGCTCCTACTATATCAAGCACGAGTACTACTTCGATGTCCACCCCCCGCTCGGCAAGATGCTGGTCGGTCTCTCCGGTGTCATGGCTGGTTACAATGGTTCTTTCGAATTCAAGTCGGGCGACAAGTACCCCGAAGACGTCAACTACACATTTATGCGCGCCTTCAATGCCTTCTTTGGCATTATCTGTATTCCCCTGGCCTACTATACTGCCAAGGAGCTCAAGCTTCGCCGCCCCGCCGTCTGGTTCGTCACTCTCATGGTCCTCTGCGAGAACTCGTACACTACCATTAGCCGATTCATTCTCCTCGATTCCATGCTGCTTTGCGGTACTGTCGCCACCGTCTTTTGCTGGGCCAAGTTCCACAACCAGCGCCACAACAGCTTCGAGCCTGAGTGGTTCCTCTGGCTATTCCTCACCGGCATTAGCATCGGTTGCGTGTGCAGTGTCAAGCTCGTCGGTCTCTTTGTCACTGCTCTCGTCGGCATCTACACTGCTGAGGATCTCTGGAACAAGTTTGGTAACACCAAGATGCCCGTCACTACTCTCGGTGCCCACGTTGTCACCCGTGTTGTTGGTCTCATCGTCGTGCCCTTCCTCATCTACATGCTCTCTTTTGCCCTGCACTTTGCCATTCTCAGCAAGAGTGGACCTGGCGATGCGCAGATGAGCTCTCTGTTTCAGGCCAACCTCGAGGGTACCAATGTCGGCAAAGACAGCCCTCTCGAAATCGCCATTGGATCCCGCGCCACCATCAAAAACATGGGCTACGGCGGTGGCCTCCTCCACTCCCACGTTCAGACCTATCCCGAGGGTTCTCAGCAGCAGCAGGTCACTTGCTACCACCACAAAGACGCCAACAATGACTGGTTCATCTACCCCAACCGCTCTGAGGCCGATTACGATGTCAACTCGACCGACATTCGCTACATTTCTGATGGTTCCGTCATCCGTCTCATCCATGCTTCCACTGGCCGCAACCTGCACTCGCATGAGATTGCTGCCCCTATCACCAAGTCTGACCGCGAAGTTTCTTCTTACGGTAACCTGACCATTGGTGACGACAAGGACCACTGGCAGGTTGAAGTCGTCCGCGACGCCGCTTCGCGTGATCGCAGCCGTATCCGCACGCTGGCTACTTCGTTCCGTCTCAAGCACCCCGTCCTCGGCTGCTACCTGCGCGCTGGCAACACCAATCTTCCTCAGTGGGGTTTCAAGCAGATTGAAGTGACGTGCACCCCCAAGAACAACCCGAGAGACGCCTACACCCATTGGAACATTGAGTCGCACTGGAATGAGAAGCTCCCTGCCGGCGACCCTGGCTCGTACAAGTCTCCCTTCTTCCACGACTTTATCCACCTCAACGTCGCCATGATGACATCGAACAACGCCCTGGTCCCGGATCCCGATAAGCAGGATGACCTCGCTTCTCAGTGGTGGCAGTGGCCGATTCTGCACGTCGGTCTCCGCATGTGCGGCTGGGACGACAACATTGTCAAGTACTTCCTTCTCGGCAATCCCTTTGTGTACTGGGCCTCGACGGTGTCGCTTGGACTCGTCGGTCTCGTTGTGGTTTGGTACATTTTGCGCTGGCAGCGTGGCTTCAAGGACCTCAACAGCGAGGAGGTTGATCAGATTCACTACGCTGGCATCTACCCTGTGCTCGGCTGGTTCCTCCACTACCTTCCCTTTGTCATCATGGCCCGCGTCACCTACGTCCACCACTACTACCCGGCTCTGTACTTTGCCATTCTTGCCCTCGGGTTCTTTGTCGACTGGCTGGTGAGAAACCGCAGCCAGGTTGTTCAGGGGGCCGTTTATGGCGTCTTGTACACTGTGATCATTGGTCTCTACATTTTGTTTATGCCCATTTGCTGGGGCATGACGGGTCCCAACCAGCAGTACTCGTACATGAAGTGGTTTGACACGTGGCGCGTTAGCGACTAAGCGGATATGTGCTACCGTCTGTTAATGTATTGTGTCTGGATTTGCGAGTCGACAAATCTAGCTCTGTGATCTGCTAGGAATTTGGTGTACGGAACACAACTAGTAGAGGTAGGAGGAAAATGGAGGTGTTGGAGAATGAGGAAAGAAAAAATTATTCACGAGAAGCTGCAATGAAATGTACAACAGATGCAAAAAATAATTCGTCTTTTTCGGTTTCTAAAAAAGGGTCAGTAGTCTTGATGGGAAATCTCCATGTCTAATGCAATATGATTGTTTTTCATTGAATATACGTGATGCAATCGCCATGCGTATGCCGGCCTTGTTATACAAAATTTGGGGCCTTGTGGTATCTTTTGACCAACCATGTCTTTCCCATCGTTCCCAGGCTATTGAATCTCCCACGTCTTTATTGGTCCCAGACAATGAATCTTGACTCCCATTGGTATTATTATAGTCATGTGCCATGTGATATCCTTGACAGAATTAGCAGCACCCGCCCGTCATCGACTTGGTCCCGTTGGGCCCCAACTTGACCTGCCTGCTCCCACCAGCGGTGGGCCCCTTGACGCCGGACCGTCGATCGTTGAGATCGTACTTGCCCGCCTGAATATTATGATATATGCGCTCGGCGACGCGCATAAAGGCGCTCTCCACGTTTTCGCCGCTCTTGGCGCTCGTCTCGACGTACTCGAGCACGCCGTTGCCGCGGGCCCACTCCTGCGCCTGCTGCCTTGAGACTTGGCGCTTCGTCTCGTCGCCGACGAGGTCGGCCTTGTTGCCGACGAGGACAACGACAATGTCGGGCTCGGCAATCTGGCGCAGGTCGCTGAGCCAGTCGGTGACGTGGTCAAACGTCTGCTTGCGGGAGAGGTCGAAGACGAGGAGGGCGCCGGACGCGCCGCGAAAGTAGGATCGGGTGACGGACTTGTAGGTTTCCTGGCCGGCCGTGTCCCAGAGGGAGAGCTTCATGTGCTTTTGGGGCGTTTTGCTGGGGTCGCGGGGCGGCTCAGGCAGGCCCGTGGATGTTGTCGTGGTGGCCGAGGTGGCCGGTATCGAGGATGATGAGGACGTGGTGGGAGGGAGGGCCATGGTTTGGCTGTGAGGAGGACCGACGGGAACGATGCGCGAGCCGAATTCGACGCCGATGGTGACGTCGTGGTGCGGCGAGAAGCGGCCCTCGCAGAGGCGGATAGTGAGGCTCGACTTGCCGCAGCCCGAGTCGCCGATGCAGACTAGCTTGGCAATGTAGTCCCACGGCGCCGACATGGCGGGAGGTGGCGGTGACGGTGTGAGGAGAGAGAGAGAGAGAGAGAGGCAATGGATAGCGTGGCTCGTGGGGTGAAGTAATGGGTTTGCGGGACGGGGGGCGGCGGCGAGGCAAGTAGAGGTGGGCAGGTTCGTGTCGTCAATGGGCGGTAATGCAGGGGAGAGCTGCGGGAAGCTTTTCTGGGAGCGGCCGCACGTGCGCTTGTTCGGTGTAGATAGGATGGTGCTGAATGAGGGCGACGACGGACGGCGTGGGAATGGGAGAGGGGGCAGGTAGCAAGCTTGTGATTTGAATCGCCAAGGTAATAAAGCTGCTGCGAGAGTTATGAGTTGTTTAGGTAAAAGGTTTCGTGTAGACCAAAAGTAGAGCTGCCCCCGGGGATGGCAAGAGGGAATGCAGATGGCTTGGGGGCCAAAGGATGGCGATGGTCGGCCTTGTTGGGCAGCCGCACCTCGTTCACAAGGCCGCTGTGGGGGAGACGGACTTGCTGCAGGTTATTACGTTAGGGTCTCACTGCACTGTACAAGTTTATGCAGCACAATACGATGTGTGTGTTCTAGTCAGAAAATTCAACAAAAAGGTCGTCATCTATTTAGAACTAGAAAGAACTACTCTGGAATACGGAAATCGCGGCGTTTTATCCTCTCTGCCTTTTCCATCAACTATTACCGTACAGCTTGGATTCTTGTTGCTTTGCAGTACCTGCATCGCTGGCGTGGCTTCCCGACGTCTTGGCCGAGTGCGGAGGTTGTGGCCCAATCAGTGGCGTACAGCAAATGTGAAGATGTAAATCACAAGGATTTTCTGTTTTTTTTTTTTTTTTAGAAAAAACAAAAAGCACATATCATGATGTGTTCAATATAGTATGCGATCAGTTCGCCAAGTGGTAAAATCTCTATGCTACGACGTGCTCCAGCAGCCCGATACGTCGTCCACTTACACGGCGGTCAATTGCGTTTCATGCTGACGGAAGAAATGATATTTATTGACGGCGACATTGATTGACTGGCCCTGCCGAGACCAAGGCGTTGCTCGCCTTAATTTTTTTTTTTCCATTCACCAGACGAGCAATCAGGGGCTTGTCAACCTACAGATGGTGGCTCCCGCGAGCCGGAGCCGCGCCCTCCTTCTGTCTGCAAACGGAGCTCAAGGACCATGGCTGGCAGTTGATTCTCGACTGCGATAAGTAGCTATAAAGATGAGACTACCTAGATCTTGTAAACATGAGTTACGAGTCGTTTGTTCAAGCACTACTACCTCGCTCATCTATCGCTGTCGTGCAAGTGAAGAGGGACAATAAAGGAAAGAATTGCACCTAACTAGGTAGTTGGTTGCCAAACTTTGCGCTGCTGTGCTAGACGTACTGTCTTTCATTAATTTTGGCGTCTATTGCATGTATCGAGTTCCCTAGACCATTTCCTGCGTCACTCCGAAAACCGGCACTTCAGAGTTCAGAATACATTGTATTGAAACAAGCAATTTACATTCCCTTGGACAGTACGTTGCTGAAGAAAGCTTTCTGTCAGGATAATCGGTACCTGTATGCATACTCAAAGTAGTCTTTGTTCCTTTTCTCGCGAGAACACGTAATGTAGGTTCTGGAGAATACCTTTTTTCCATCGAGAGCGATCTAGATTCGATCGGAACAGGTACCGTGCTTGCGTGCCTAATAGCTGTGTTGATGGGGCATCACCAGCTGCGAGCCGCCCGGGAGCTAATCGGAAATCGAAAGTCACGCCAGTGAAGCACTGATGATGACTGAACTACCTTGGGGGATGGGAAATGCACCGAAAAGGCTGGCAGTCATACGTGAATAAGTTTTTAGTAAATTTTTGAGCACCGACGAATAAACCCAACATCAGATAAACACTGCAAAACACACTGAAAAACACACTGCTTGTTTGTTAGGTACCGTTTCCGTCGTGCACGGGCGGCTCCCTATCGCCGCCATCTACGACCAGTCAGCTGCTGCGAGAGTCACCCTCAAACCCCACGCTGCCCGTCCAACGTCCCATGACCGCCTCCGACCAGCTCGTCTTTTCCCGACCACATCCATCCAACACCGCTTTCTGCATCTTTGCCCATTTTGCATCAGTTTATCTCTGTCGGCTCTGCATTACCCAAGATAAGCTCGCTACATCCCTACGACAGACCAACGATCCATCCAGGCATCCATCTCCTAGTGCGTAATCGGCACGGCAATGCACGTAATCGGCGACGAAACCCAAACCAACTCCCGACATCTCTGCTCTTCCATCATTTACGCCAACGTCCGTCATCCACGAACATAACCACCCCATTCTCCAGGCGAGGTGGCGGTCTGGTGCCCAATACCCTAATTCATCATGTTTTCCGAATGTGCGTGCCCTTTGCCTAGGCTTGCCTTGATGACTTTCTGACCAAGGTGATACAGACGCTTCCAGATTCCTCGCCCAGTCCCAGTCTCGCATCTCCAACTTTGGCCAACCCGACCACGACAACGCCAACGCCAACGCCAACGCCAACGCCAACAACTACAACACATCCGACTGGCCTTCATCACGGCCCGGACGATATCGTGATACCGCCGCCGGCCGCGGTGCCCCAGGCACGCGATCCTTTCTCTCCCGCGGCTACGGTGGCAATCCGTACCAGCAAAACGGCACCGGCTCCCGCTTTGGCAACCTCGCCTTTGCCTCACGCATCTCAGCCGCCCAGGACGCACCGCTCTTCCATGGCACGCTTGAGGAATTCCGCGAGGACGACGACGAGGAGGAGCGCGATCGCGAGGCCGCCGACCTTTTTGCTCTGCAGCGCTCGCGCCGAGTGGCCGCTGCCAGCAAACTCGCCGAGAGCACAGAGTCTGACTACAACAGCAGGGGTTCTCTCGACGAGAGCGCCGAGCAGGACGCCGACGATGACGATCCGTACCGTGGCCGTGCCGTGGGCGGCCGCGGAAGAGGCATCAAGAGCAGCTGGAACGGTACGAGGAGCGGCTTTCACCGCAATGCAGCACACGACACACTTCACGAGGAGGCTGAAGAGGTCTCTTCGGTGACTGCCGGTGCAACGACGTCCAAGAATGGTGGCAACAAGGCAGCCATGGTGGATGTAGGCCTGGACTCTCAGGGAGAAGAGGACGATGAACCGCCCGAGTCACTCATCGGCGAGACTCACATGGACTCGAGTCCGCCACCTTTTCAGCGTTTCAAGCAGCAGTCTGCCGAACAAACGCCCTTTTTACGACAGTCATCCCCAGATCGCTCAGAACTCAGTAGCCTACAGAGAGAAGACCCCGCTCAAGGGGAGCCGATGGAAGGCGGCCCCATGTACTTTGAGGGCGAGATATTTCGACACGATCCCTTTTTCGCTTGGATATTCCTCATTAGCTTTGCCGCTATGCTTTCGACATTTGTGCTGGTGTGGCTGCACACGTCACCGCGCAAAGGACCTGTGGGTGATACCATCTATACAGCCCTCCAGCGATCGTTCCACATGCTCGCCGTGGACACGGTCGTTGCTATTTTCGTATCATTTATCTGGCTGGCGGCCCTAAGGTCATTTGCCCGACCGCTAGTTAGCGCAATCCTCGTGGCTGTGCCAGTCATTCTGTTTTCGTTTTCATTATACGCCTTCATATCATCCTTCAAAGGCAGAACGCACGGTTCAAGCGTGCAGGATACCGTGATGCGCTGGGCCGCCCTCATTCCAGGCGCCGCGTGCATTCTCTGGCTGTGGATAGTTGGCAAGAGCCGCAAGGCAATTCAGCAAGCCATTGAGATTCTGCAGTTTTCCTCGCGCATCCTGGCGCAGAATCCGGCGCTCCTCATCATGGGCTTTGCCTGTCTCGCGCTCATCGTCGTCTGGACATGGGCCTGGCTCGTCATGTTTACGCGCGTCTTTATGGGCGGCTACTTTTCCAAATCGCTCTTCCGCTTTGTCATTGAGCTCTCGAGCTGGTGGCTCGGCGCCGCCTTTGTTCTCATGTACATGTGGACCATGTCCGTCATGAACGGCGTGCACCGCGCCACCACGGCTGCCACCGTCTCGCAATGGTACTTTCATCGCAACGCCGGCCCGGCCGCGCCGTCCAAGGACATTGTGCTGGCGGCGCTCGGCCACGCCGGGACGACCATTTTTGGCAGCATTTGCCAGTCTACCCTCCTGTCGCTGCTTGTGCGCGCGCCGCTGCTGTTTCTGCCGCGCCGTCTCGGCGCGGCCATTAGCAACATTGCCTCATTTTGGATCCCGACCCCGGTGGTGGCACTCACCAACCCGCTGACGGTCACCTATGCCGCCATTCACTCGCAGAGCCTTGCGACGTCGGCGCGGGGTCTGGACCAAATGGAATTCGTGACACCGGCCATGCCCACCACGACACTAACCCCGCGCGCGCTGCGGATGCGCGGCCAGCAAAACGGGCTCCTGCCTTATCGCCTCGCCAAGCTGCTGCTCGTGGCGACGCGGCTGCTGATGGCGACGGCGCTGGGGTTCGCGGGCTGGGTGGTTACGGCCAAGCAGCTGCGGCTGACGCTGCCGGACGGCATGGGCGTGCGCGGCTCTGCCTACGCGTACGTCGTCGGCCTCATGGCGAGTTTTATCGGCTACTCGGTCATGGGCGCCATGGAGGGCGTGCTCAGCGGCATCGTCGACGCGGTGCTCATTTGCTACGGCAGCGAGCGCCGCATGGAAATGGGTCACGGCCGCTTCTGCCTCGAGGCGGCGTACCTGTTTGGCGAGAGGCGTCCGGGCGGCCTTGGCGACGACCGGGTGTGAGGTTGGCGCAACTATTTTGTGTAAAAGAGGAGGATTATTTGTGTGCAAGCACGAGAGGAATGTGAAATTGAAAGTAGGCAGTACTGAGTAGAGTAGACCATGAATACCCTAGCGTCATTTTAATCGTGGCTATTACTGCGGCGAGTTGCAGGTAAACAGCTGGCCATGACAGCGAACCCTATGTATTGACATGTGATGGTGTGGTTCAACTCAACAGGCCTGCCTTGTCAGGGCTCAGTCTAAAGCAGAAGCCTTGAGACAAGGCGAATATATCGCGTAGAATGGCTCGAATGTTTCGAGGTCCCTTCTAGCGCTCATCTGCATCGACGTCTTGGCAAGCCATGACTTAGTGTCTCTCAACTTCTTGGCACTGGGGTAGGTTTCAGAGATGAAGGGTGTCGATCGGGCACTATGAGGAGAGCCGCTTGACGGCACCATCCCCCCAAAAGCTAACTTTGAGTTAGAATGATGAAGAAGTATCATTCAAAAGCGTACTATGAGTTATATTGATGAAGAAGTTTCATTCTCATGTACATGGTTGACTTTGTGCTAGTATAAAGATGTACTAGAGAGTTTCAAGGGTACTCTTTTTTTGCTGCCATGTAATGTTGGACCTCGGTGGCAGGGACATTGGATTACCAAACTGCGTAACTGCAGGAAAATCATTGCCAAAACTACTAATGTAGTTGACTTATCAGGGCTGACGTCCATACTAAAAAGCCCCCGACGCGCTCGGGCACTGGGAAGCTTACGTCTTGCAGCCGCGGAGTCCCCCTTGCCTGCGCTTCATTAGGCATGTAGGAGACAGCCGGCAAACTAAAGAATGCAGCTGAAAAGTCAGATTGCCAAGCGATGTGAGATATCTGACGATGATACGATTGTCGCAAAACAGCTTCAGCCAATTGGGGTGGACAGGGCCGGTCGCAAGACGAGCTTTGAACCTCGGATCCGGCACGCTTTGTCGATCACTGGATGCATGCCACCTTCCAGACTAGGCAGTTGCCAGATGGGCCATACTCCGAGCTACCTATTCGCAACAAGCTTACGCTGCTATTTACAGATTGGCCTATCTTTCCGAGCCGGAAAACGCTCAAAATCTTACATGGGCAACAGAATGCTATGCTATCATTGCTCTTCGGCTATGCTATCATTGCTCTTCCCCGGACTATAAAGTCGGGGTGCATGGCCATGTCGTTTGGCAGAGAGGGTGCACATATCACAAACACATTCATCTCCTCATTAAAACAAATTTCACCCCTGAGCTTTTACTTGATAACCCCAATTTCATACTCTCGTCAATTATGAAGTTTACCGTTGCCCTCGCGGTGCTGGCCGGCTTGGCGGCCGCCGCTCCGCAGCAGCTCCGTCAGCGCGGCCCGCACGAGCGCTCGGCGCGGCGCAACCGCACCAACCAGCGCATCGGCACGCCCTTTACCACCCCGCACGGCGTGCGCTCGCAAACCTCTTCCAACTGGGCCGGCGCCGTCAAGAACGGCAAAGGCATCACCAAAGTCGTCGGCACCATTATGGTGCCGACCCCGCGCGGCGGCAGCAGCCAGCAGTCGGGCGCCGCCTGGGTCGGCATCGACGGCGACAGCTGCCAGGCGGCTCTCCTGCAGACGGGCATTGATTTCTACGGCGACGGCAGCTTTGACGCCTGGTGGGAGTGGATCCCGGACAATGTCGTGTTTTTCAACAATTTCCCGCTGAGCGTCGGCGACGAGATTTACATGGAGGTGGACGCGTCGTCCAAGACGACGGGCGTGGCGGTGCTGGAGAACAAGACACAGGGGAAAAAAGTGACGCACACGTTTACAAAGACGCCGTCGACGCTGTGCGAGACGGACGCCGAGTGGATTGTCGAGGACTTTGCGGACAACTTGGCCGGGTTTAGCGAAATCGTCTTTACAAACAACTCGGCCGTGTCGTCGGCCGGCGTCATCACGCCGGCGGGCGGCACGGTGATTAATCTGGCCAAGGAAGGCACGGGCCCGCTGGAGACGGACTGTGGCATTGATGGCGACGACGTCTACTGCAAGTACATTGGAAAGTTGTGAGGGGGTTTCAGGGGGATAAGCATAGCTACCAAAGGGGGCAATGACTTGTACAACGTACATGGAGAGATTTAGGAATATAAACACTTTTTTATTTTCATATCATGCAATTGTGGTGCCTATACCGACGTGATTTGTGCAATTTACCTATATTCTTATGTTGTGGCTTGAGAGAAGAAGAAGAAGAAGAAATTGTGCATTTGAATCGGGCCCGGGGTGGGCATGCGGATAGTACAGACCAAGTTGTCGGCATTCACAAGTGAGCGTTCAAGTAACGCGGTTGATGGTAAAGAGAAGAATATGAAAATCAGTCAGCATCGATAACAATAGGAAAAAGTATTCTTTTAGAATCATTTGCAAACGCCTTTTTTTTTTTTTTTTTTTTTTTTTCTCTAAAAAGAGATTGATTACCTGCCGTACGTACCACTTACAGCCAAGTTTTGGTGATGGAGGCTGTGCTCGTAACCGCACAACAAAGTACCCCAGGGGTCGTTTGATGCAACAAAACTCAATGTAAAGTGAAGCTCATAATCTATTCAGACCAATTGTGCAAGAGCAAGGGCTCTTGTACATAATCGGGGCCAATAAATTGACCTTTTTTCCATCTAGAACGATAGTTTTGGTGGGATTCGTACATGCTAATCTCCCCGGCAAGGGGTCTCAATGGGCCGCTGCAACCCCCCCCCCCCCCCAAAGGAGACGCAGCCAACTTGGCAACTCTCTTTGCCGACCTAGATGCTTCATCACCACAAAATCAAGTCAACTTGCGTTAAAAATCATCATGTCCGGTCTATCATTACTCAGTTACTTACCCCCCGGGTGGACGGAAGCAACCTACCAGAACGCAACGAGCAAAGACTACAATGCTCTCCCAGAAGACGTAGGGGTGGGGGT
>JARJPL010000340.1:0-115633 GCA_030782805.1 Aschersonia sp. MBC 622 | reverse complement strand
CTCACCCCCCCCCCCCCCCCCCTAATGCGACCAGCTTTTTGCACAGCCACTGACCAAGAAAATCTTTTGTAAACACACAGCAACTGGAAAAACTCATGGAACGCAAGGTAGAAGAAGTTCGTCACCAGACCAGCCAGATTTTGCACGAAGCCCGTACATGGCGCGCCGCGCACGGCATCGCCGTCAACCGAGACGGCGGGCTGACCTGGCCGCCTAGCCCGGCCGCCGACCACACTTACGCTGACGCCGCCGACGCCGCCGACGACGTCTCGCTGGCCAACATGCAGCGGCTGGTGCGCCACGTCGAAGCCGCGCAGTGGGGCGAGATTGGCTTCCTCGTGTTTCGCACATACTACGCCGACGAGCCGCTGTGGGAGCGCTTCCAGCAGCGCTTCGGCGAGGTCGTCGACGGGGGTCTCGTGGGCGCGCCGGCCGCCGCGGGGCTTCTCGCCCGCATTAGCGGCCGCGTCAAGCTACCGCTCGTGTCGGATTATGCGCTCGTGGATCTGGGCCCCGGCGGCATTGCGCATATTTACAGAGACAGCGTGAGCAACTTGGACGGCGACGACGACGACGACGACGAGAGCGAAGAGGAGGGGGAAGAGGAAGGGGAGGAAGGGGTTGATGACGAGGGAGGCCATTTAGCGAGCTTGGATCCGGGGCTGCGCATGCCCATGTGCATCATGGTGGATCAAGAGTGTCTGCGGTCAATGGCGGGCGAGAAGGAGGAGGAGGATGGCGCGGTGCCGTATGTAAAGGCCGTGGATGTGAGATTGGCGACGAATAAGGATTTGGGCTACTCGGGGTCGTTCAAGGTTGCTGTTGGGGCGCTCATGTCGCACTTTTACGCGGCGTTGCAATTTTACGAGCCCGTCGACATTTCTGCGGCTGTGGACAAGAGTACGGGGATATGGACCGGCATGGGAACTGTACAGCCGTCCAAGAATGCTGAAGAAGCGACTATGGTATAAAGGATAGTGAGAGGACCATAATTAGGGGTGCATAATTAATAGGCGTATAATTGCTGATATTACTGTACATGGCATAATTTACATAATTTCTCGGCTGCTGCCGATTGGCCACTTGCTGTGTGGATTAAGACGCGAGTGGATGAGGGGGGGGGGGGTCTAGTAATTCTTTTTCAAAATCCTCACTTTTGAGTACCTTGAGCTGCTGTATATCATTTCTTTTTGCCTTCTTTAAAAAGGGCTTTCTACCTAACTATCAACCCGTCACATCCCACATCCGCAAGTATGGCGTCTTCGAAGCTTGCCAAGGCCGCGACATGGGCGACGGCACTTTTTACTGGTCAAAGATTCCCTATCGTACGGAATACGTTGCGCGTGCAAATACAAGCACAGGTGAAACACGGCTCAGGTGAAACACGGTAGTCATGTCTGGAAAGGCTTTTTACTAGGCTGCGAGGCTTTTGAGGCTGAAGCACCTTTTGTCGACAGATTCCACAGTCGAGTATAGAGCCAACCAATAACTGCCGAGGTAAATACATGCTTCTTGCCCAAGCAAAGAAGGGAGGGGGCACTGGTGAAGAAGGTGACTGCCTGACCTAGTTTACAATTCGTCTTCATTGAACCTTTGCAGCGTCAGTTCAGCCACGTCTTTAAGCCAACTTTTAGGTAGTGGTAACAATACATGTCAGTCGAACGGCATGTATCCACCAGCTACGGAGTAGAGTTGCATGCAAACAGCCTGATAATGCGAAAGTTGACTCACACAGAAGATCACCAAAAGTTGCGACTCATATTACGCCCCGTTGCGCTATCAAGGTATAATGGCTGCAGACGCTGAAAATGTTTGGTGCATCATAGCATGTTGGCTCCAATAGAGTCTATCGATTTTGCCATGCTGGGCTGACTCGAGCACATCATTGGATATATTCAGCGCTTGGCCAGAATGGCATTCCTCGGGTCATTTCAAAAGCTCTTTCTATACAAGGCAGGCATCATCAACACCCTGCATGTCTGTATGCTGGCCACTGCGGGTTTGTCGTCGTGCCGGGAAACTGCCCGGTGCACATGTAGCCATGCGGGTCAGTCATTGGAAAACACCTTCAATCATTCACTAGCTGTTACTCTGTACAATGACAAGTACTTTGTATACAGCTCATTTCCATCTTGGGGCACCTGTACGGAGTCCAATTATCCTTGAACTAGGGTATCCGAATTTGCAGGTCTCGGCTATCCGGGCTGATCTTCAGCCACCATGTATCATCGAAAGATGATTGACGATAATCTACTGGCTTGCAAAATTGGTAGTTTAGTCCTAATAAGCGGCATGGACTGGAACCTTTTTCCCAAGATCAGCGGTTGGGTAGGCTTTTTGCGACTGTGCCGCGCAAGCTCTTGTGCCACAGATGCATCAAAGCTTTTTGATAGGCGTTTGATGGTGTCATTAAAGTACTTGAACATCTGCGGGTGCAGCACGTCTCGATTTTGTATTGCCGTGAGAAGTCGAATGTACAGAGTAAACGAGCTGCATACTGAGACAATACTGAGCAGCACACCTATCCGAACGCTATATAACCTAACCCTGTTCTCCTATGATCCTTTATTCTCTTCCTTGGAGAATCCCCAGAAAGGGATTCAACTCGTGCTTTTTCTATATACTTTTTGAAAGCTCAGCTATGAAGATTTGTGTGTTTCTATCGTCCTACGAGGGCTCCGGCAGTGCACTTGAGGCTGTCGATGAACTTCCTTGTAATCCAGGCGCCTGCACAGACCGGCACACATTTGAGTATCGATTCATTCACAAGGCCAATGCCAATCAGGAAATCGACGCTGCTGTAGCCGAGGGCTTTGAGTTTTATTTCAACTTTCTTTGGGGCTCGCTGGACGACCCGGTTGCGGGCATTCGCGCGAGTCAGTACTTTGAAAGCCTGAATCTCCCTTCTTGCGGCTTCCGCAGCTGGGAGCGACTCAACACCAAGAATGACTTTTTCGACAGAGCCAGGCTTCGAGGGTCACCTCCCGTCCCGGGCACCGAGCGGTTCCCGCTCTTTGTGAAGCCCGCCAACGGCTGCTCCAGCCTGCTGATTGACGAGCGCTCCGTGTGCCGCAACGAGGAAGAGCTGGTTGGCGCGCTGAGGCGCATCAATGAGGGACTGCGTGAGGCGCGTGTGAGGCGCGCAGAGGCCATGGGCATCCAAGACACGCACGGATATGCCGACTCATATAGCCCGGTGGGACGGGACAGCGACGACATTGTCGTGCAGGAGTTCATCGATGGCCGAGACTGCACCTGCTCCGTTGTCAAGATGGGCGAAGCATGTCTCGCCCTGGCACCCTTTATTTACAAGACTCGACCGGTCCCCTCGATGAAGCAAAAGTTTCTCACCTTTGAGCTAAAGCACGACGAGCAAACGGCCATCCAGCTGCTCGCCAAAGAGGACGACCCGGCCCTCTTTGAGAGGATCCAGCGGGCGGCCATTGAGGCGTACCGAACCAGCGACTGCAGCGGCAGCAACATGGGCTGCGACGTTGACATGCGCATCCGCCCCGACGGCGCCGTCTTTGTCATTGAGATTAACCCCCAGCCAGCGGCGTTTGAGCTCGAGGGGCCGTTTCAGGACCTGCCCATCATCCACAGTCTGCCGGGGGGCCACCGCGCCGTCATTGACATCTTCATCATGAACCAGCTGCTCAGCTGCAGCGACATGAGGAGCACAAGCGACAAGGTCGCCCAGTCCTATGACGAAATGGCGCCGCACTACGACAAGTATGCCGAAGAGGAAGGCAACAGGTTTGTCGGCATCAAGAGCCTGCTCAGTGCCGCCGACTACAGCGGCACAATCTTTGAACTCGCCTGCGGGACCGGCCTCTTTGGCCAGCTCCTCTCCAAGGACGAGAAGTGGACAGCCTCGCGCGAGACGAATCGGCTCTTTGGGTTTGACATTTCCCCCGCCATGCTCAAAATCTGCCGCGACACTGGGTTCTATGACGGGACACACCTCGACGCCATGGAGACGACGCTGGTCAACTTTGCCCGCTACTCGCCCGCCGTCGACCACGTCGTCTGCTTTGCCGCGATTCAGTTCCTGCGGCCCGAGGCCTTTCACTTTGTCCTCGTGCTCTGCTTTGCCATTGCGGGCCGCTCCGTCACCATTGGCGTCGATGAGATTCCCGACGGGTACAATGCGGCGCTCGACGAGGCTGGCTTTGGCCACATGCGCCAGCACAACCACGTTGCCGACATGGAGTCGTCATTTGGCGAGCCCCCCCCGCCCGGCTGGCGGCTCAAGCAGAGAGAGCGCGAGTACTCTTGGACGTCGCCCAAGACGGGCAATGATGTGTATGCGACGTATTTTAGATTTGAGCGGGACGAGGGCGGATGCCGAAATGTAATATTTGATAAGGAGGAGTTGGCGAATTGAGTTGGCGAATTGAGTTGGCGAATTGAGTTGGCGAATTGAGTTGGCGAATTGAGTTGGCGAATTGAGTTGTCGCGCGTGCTTTTTGAGCGGGAGACAAACAAAGGTCGACACGCTCCCATGATAGTTACAGGCAGGCACTGCTTTTGGCGACCTGCATGTACTATGTTGTCACTTGAATGAGTTGATAGCCTCAAGCTGTCTTGGGTTCCAAAAAAAAAAAAAAAAAAAAAAAAAAGAATTAGACCAACTATAACTTGAAATAAGCTATTATTATATGCTAAAAAAACTTAGCTGTCTAGTTCTGACTACCATGTAAAAAAAAAAAAATGCACGCCCTGGGGGACGAGGCTATTCAGTGAATTGATATGCTGAATTTGTCTGATGAAGCCCTATATAAAAAAGTGGGCGTTTTGAGCGTTCATTTCGCCGCCCGCATCTGCGACTGTAAATTGAAAAAGCTGAGTAAATATTGCAGAGCTGGCGTTGTTGCCAGTCTCAACAAGGTACTATTACAGCATCAATATCGCATTGTCAGGACGTGATAATCCACCATAGTCAACTAGGTTAAAACAGCTTGGTGTTAACTATCTATATCCCAGGGTGGCGAGTATTCAGTGGCTTGATTGGTGCGCCATGGGATCACGGCGAGAATATTCGAGTTCGATGGGTCAGCAATGTACATTGCCACTTACAGCAGCCCAGCTGTACTTTTTTACGTGGCACATTTCATGAAGAAGTACTGACTCGCATGGCAGTGCCACCATCTGTCAAAGCTTGCGTAACGTAGTACACGAAAATACCAGGCAAGCGTATTGTGATCGGAAGCGCGGGACCCGGACATAAAGCCACACTACGAAAGCTGTGAGGCTGTGCAGATAATTCCTCCGAATTCGCTAAGCCGCGGGTCCGAGACGGCAGTAGCCTGAACCCTGGTCAGCGCAACGCTTTCCCACTTGGGTTTAAGGCCATCAGAATTGCTTGCTTCCACTTGCTTCCTTTGCGTTGCAGTGCTTGCTTATAGGCTCCCCCCTGGGGGTGGCGGGGTGATGCTGTCATGGGGTGACCCTGGCCACCATCTGCATTTGCGTGTTTTATCACGTTCATCTCCGGGAGCCATATATTCCCGACACTCGTCGTCTGAACGTCCTTCTTTCAACCTGAGATTCGACGATTCCTAATTTTCTTTCCTCATCATCAGAACTTCGCATCACCCAACCTTGAGCCTCTCAGGGCCCCCCTCTCGCCCGCCGCCCACATCATTCAATCGCCACTCCACATCGCTAAGCTCCCCACAAAGTCGGAAGAGAGGGGATTGATTACGTGCAGCGTTGTCTTGGCATCGTTTGCTTTCTAGCATCCCTCGCACCTTGCACCTCAGCAGCCTGCAAACTACATTTTTTTCTGTCGCAAAAAAACAAGACTTTTTTTTTACAATGTCTGATTTTGCTGCTCCTTCGGGTCCCCCGCCGCCCAAGGCGCCCGACGTGCCTTCTGGCTGGGTAGCTCGTTGGAACGCCGAATACAAGGAATGGTATGTGTGTGTGTGTGTACTTGGCATTGCTTCGCTGTCATGTTTTTTTTTAATTGACGCAAAATGCCGGGTCATGATGTTTCCGCTCGCCACAAAAACTTTTTTGGTCTCCAATTACCCAGCTACTCACCAATTTCTCCAGGTTTTACGTCAACCTTGCCACGAAACAGTCGCAGTGGGAACGCCCAACCGCGCCCGTCGCCGGCTCCGGCGCCCCCGACGACGGCCCTCCCCCGTACGACGCCAACAGCAGCGGCGGAGGCGCCGCCGCCGCACAGGATGTCAAGCATCCCCAGGACAGCAAGCACGACGACAACAACCGCAGCAACCCGCCCGCTCCCTACGGCGGCTCTGGCAATAGCCACGAGGACGACGAGGCCCTGGCTCGCCGGCTGCAGGCCGAGGAGGATGCCCGTAGTGGGGGTCGTCCTGGCGGCGGCTCCCCGTTTCCCTCAGAGCTGCCTCCGCGCGAGGGCGCGTCTGGCGAGCGTGGTCTGCTAGGGAAGCTGTTGGGTCGCAAGAATAACAACAATAACAACAGCAGCAGCAGCAATCCACCGGGTGCCTACGGCGGCAGCTACAATAACCAGCAAGGCGGACAGTACGGCGGTGGCTACAACCAAGGCCCGCAGTACGGTGGCGGCTACCCCCAGCAAGGTGGGCAGTACGGCGGTGGCTACAACCAAGGTCCGCAATACGGCGGCGGGTACCCTCAGCAGGGCGGCTACAACCAAGGTCCCGCGCCGTACGGCGGCGGCTATCCCCAAGGCGGTCCCGGCTACGGCGGGGGTCCTGGATATGGAGGCGGCGCCGGCTACGGAGGCGGTTACGGTGGTGGTTATGGTGGTGGTGGCTACGGCCAGCAGCCGCCGCGGAGAGCCGGCGGCGGTGGCATGGGCGCAATGGGCGGTATGGCCATGGGCGCGGGTGCCGGTCTGCTGGGCGGCATGATGCTCGGCTCGGCATTGGAGCACCATGATCAAGACGAGTACAGGGACGGATACGGTACGTGATTTTCCTTCTTTTGTTTTTTTCTTCTTCTTTCTTTTTTTCTTCTTTCTTTTTTTCTTCTTTCTTTTTTTCTTCCTTGTTTTTTTCTTCCTTGTTTTCGTGTCTTTGTTTCTGCGTGTTGAGCATTGACTAACTTGATTGCTGCAGAGGACGGTCGTGAAGACGCCGGCGGCGACTTTGATGATGGCGGCGGTGGTGATTTCTAACAACCGTAGCAGCCGCACAGTAATTGAGCGAGTTTTGGTCGGGCACGGTTAAGTTTTCGACCATTGTGGTGAGGGTTGCGCGAGGATTTGGAATTGAAATTGGGGGAGACGGAACCATGTTGGGCATACCGACATTCCATGTCATGAAATATGAGCTTTGTTTTGCTGTTTTGACGCTTTGAACATGAATTACTACGCGTTGAGCATCGCTTCCACTCCTGACTGCCAGACTCAAACATAGTATGTGGTGATGAATACACAACAATTATAACATGATGCATGGCCATTCCATTTTCTGCCATGTCCATGCAAACGTATACCCATTATATACTTGTCATCTTTACTCTTTTTCCCCCTTTATTCATCGTCTCACGCCCTGATTCTTGGCTTTGCTCTCTGCGTTCGTCGACGACGCCGCACTGCCACCACCACCTCCGCTGCTGCTGCCGCCGCTGTCACCGCCGCCGCCGCTCTCCTTCTTCTTGGAGCCGGCAAGGTACGCCGCCACGTCAAAGTTGCCCAGCGCGCTGCCCGGTTGCTGCCCGCCGCCACCGAGCAGCGAGTTCATTGGGTTTTCCTTTTGCGAGGCTTCCCACTCGGCGCGGGTTTCCTCATCCACTGCTTGCTCGTCAGTCTCCGCCAATATCCCCCCCGGGGTTCGTAATTCAAGCGTTATTCATCAGGGTCAAGGGGGACAACGTACTGTTCTCGACAAGTTTCGGCATGCCGATGAAAATGACCATGGACACTAGGCCCATCAAGATCATGGGATTCATAAGGATGCTCATTACCGAGACTGCCAAACAAGTCAGCGCCGCCCTTTCTCTCTCTCTCTCTCTCTCTCTTCTCTTCTCTTCTCTTCTCTTCTCTCCGTTTTAGAGAAATGGGAATACCTACATTTCGGCCGCTCCATGAAATAGCCCTTTCGCCCCAGCGCGCGCACCTCAAACCCCTGCGTCCCGTCACTCCCTTGCTTCAGCACCAGCGCCTCGCCTTTATTACCCCAGTCGTTGCCGCGATACGTCTCCCATGCCTGCACCGCTTCTTCTTCTTTCTCTTTCTCTTCCTCTTCGCCGTCGCCGCCGACGACGACATCGACCCGCAGCGGCGCAAACCCGTCCGTCGGGCAGTGCACGTCGGCCAGGTACGATCCCGCGCTGACGTTGCGAAAGACAAACGAGTGCGCGGCCGAGAGCGGCGCGGAGAGGCGTCGGCCGAGCGTGGTCAGGGTGGCGTGGGTGCGTGGCGAGAGCGTGCCCGGCGCGGGCGTCGAGGGGAGGTGCAGCGTGACGGTGGTGCAGGTGGCGAGGTGGGCGAGGGCGAGGAGCCCGGCGGCGGTGGTTGGGAGGCGCATCGTTGGGGAAGAGGGTGGGAGGTTTGGTTGGATGGTAGAGGAGATGGTGGGAGGAAAGTTGGGAGGTAAGTTCGAGGTTTGGAGTTGGGATAGCTGGCGGACCCACTTGTTACTGGAATAGTAAAGGTCTTGGTGAGAGGCCATGACTGCAATTGAAGTAGATTCGCCATATCAAGTAGATCTTCGTCTTGTAAGGAGACTGTGATATCTTTTTTTTTTAGAAAAAAAAAATTCAGTGTCAATAACCTCAAAGGAGCTGCTACTACCTCAAATTGCGAAATTCAGGGCGGTTGATAGCAAGTAGTAAGCTACCACGTGAAGGAGCTCATTTCAAGCATCGTTGGAGAAACAATACGATTTTGTTCTAAATATCAAAACTGTAATTGTATTCTTCAATGATTGAAAGTGTAATCAATGTATTCTGTGCCCATTCAACACACGTTGGCGGAGTAATGGCTTTGATGGGGCTTGGCACTGGGATTGTCAGTGTTGATGGCAGTGTCGAGCTACATTGCAAGCATCGAGGTTCATGAATTCATTTCTATATGTGCAAAAACTAGTCTTAGCCAGTCCCATCATTCCCGATATTACCCCCGTACATTATTCACTACCGTTGTCATGATAGCTGATTTACGGCATCGTGTTGGTCAAGGTCTTGCCTTCCTGAAAGAGCTTCAAATTCTCAGCAATGAGCACTTCGGATCCCAGAGGCCTGTTGCCGGCGGCGTGTGGCGAGAGGATCAGGTTGGGCGCGTCCCAGAGCTTGCTCGATGCCGGCAGGGGCTCCTCTTCGAACACGTCGAGGGCGGCGCCGCCAATCCGACGCTTCTCGAGGGCCTCGACCAGGGCGGCCTCGTCGACCGAGGTGCCGCGGCCGACATTGACGACCCACGCATGCTCGCGCAAATGAGCTAGCCTCTCAGCGTTGAGCGCATGACGGGTAGCATCCGACCCCGGTAGGATCATGACGAGCGCATCGGCGGCGCGCAGCAGCTTCGGCAGCTTGTCCTCGGCAAAGACCTCGACGCCGTCGCGGACGCCGGCATTCCGCGCCACGCCGCGAACGGTTGCGCCGAGGGCCTGCAAGTGCGGTGCGAGCGACTTGGCAATGTTGCCGTACCCCCAGATGACTACGTTTGCGTTGCGCAGCGAGGAGAACATGTAGCCGGGCAGGGTTGGGTCGCCGCGGAGGTGGCCGGCCCACTCCTTGCGAACCTGGTAGTCGCGCATCTCGTAGAAGCGGCGGGCGGCGTTGAGCAGCAGACCGAGGGCGTGCTCGGCGACGGGCCGGTTGTGCAGGCCGGAGCCCGAGGTGACGGTGACGCGGGCGCGGTCAAAGCCGGCGGCGAGCACGTCATTGGGCCCCGCGGCGAGGGACTGCACCCAGCGCAGGGCGGGCATGTGGGCGGCGGCGTGCTGCAGGTTGGCGGCGGTGTTTGCCCAGGCGACGAGGACGACGGCGTCAAGGTGCGCGTCGGGGATGAGGGCGGCGGGGTCGTAGGCGACGATCTGGACGGAGGGCTGGTCCTTGAGGGCGGCGGCGAGGTCCATCTTGATGGACGTGGGGTAGAGGAGCTTCATGATGGCGGCGGTGGTGGTTGAGGAGGATGTGAGAAAGGTAAGAAGGGAGGTGAAATTGGGGGAGCTGGGGGAGATGGTGAGATATAGAGATGGTAATGGGAGCGAACGAGCAAGTGCATGCGACGGAAAGATGGCCGATGGTTTAGAGCATTTGCGTCGGCAATTGAAAGGGTATGGGGGGAGGGGTTGTGGTGTGGTGATGGAATGGGGATGAGGATGGCGGGGCAGATGTCGATTTAGTTGGGTGCTTGGCTGCGTCAGAGCTTCAGCAGCTGCCGCAGGTGCTTGGGGTCACTGGAACCTGCTCTTGTTCAAAAAATGCTCCCCACTGTCTCGGGTTTTGCGTGGGGGGACTTGGCGGGAGCTCTGTTTGCTTGGATAGCCGGGCATTGTGGGGGGTATACTGCCACAGAAGAGGGACGTCAGTCACGTCACCAGCATCCATCTGTTGAATGATGTAGGTATATCAAATTCAGATTGTCATGATTGTAGTTTGAAGCACGTTACAGAATACTACTCAATGTTTTATGGGTAGTGTCGACGTACTCTGGATACTTGGGTAGGCAGGTATAAATAAACAAGACGCTGCCAGAAAACACCCGTTTGCCGCAAAGCACCACTTGGTCTCGATGGGTATTTAGTGGCCGCTTCAGGCGGGGGTAATGCCGCCGGCAATGGCCTTGTCAGGTCCCCAATTCAGCAATCTTCGGCGAATGAACTTGGGGCAAATGAATTCATTGGCGGAGCAACTTGTCGCTTCATTTAGACCGAGCCCTTTGAGAAAATATGTGTTTGAATGAGGAAACCAAGGGGAAAATAATTTGCCAACTAATTTTGGCTGCCCAATTTGCATTATCTGTGACAGGCTGTCAATCAAGATTGTCGACAAAGTTGAGCAAACGGCTGCCACTCCGTTTGTCAAGGCGCAAAATACAGTGAATGCATTTCCCGCCCTTTAAAAGGCCATGCATCTTCACTGAAATTGGTGGCCAGGATTTTCGAATTCGCACTTGAATCCTTCATCGCCTCTGTGCAGCAAACCTCACATCACTGGCCGCGTCAACTGACTGTCGCGTTTTAAAAGAGCCTTGCTCATCCTGACTAGCGTCATTGTCAGAAAAATACAAAACCAGGCAACCTTCTTCAGATCGGCCCGCCCTGCGCATCATGTCCGAATCCACTCTGGAGCCCAAAGAGGCTACAGTTACCTTTTACCACGTCTGCCCCGTCAGCTCAAAGCAACACAGCTTCACGATCGACCACGACGACGTTCTCTCTTCCGAAAAGCTAGAGGAAATCGCCAAGAAGATTCGCTATTCCTGGCCGAGAAGGATGGGCGAAGAGCGCAGCCGCGCCCTGATGGAGGTGATTTACAAGGTGATCAAGTGGGAAAAGGGCGACACTTTGGAGCATCCGCTACTTCCCAAGCTTGAATCTTACCCAGAGGCCGAGAAGAGAAAATTGGTATAAATGGATGGAAGAAATGCAACAGGGCAGATGGGAGCATTGGGGTCGCATTAGGCACGGGCAGGCGGACCGAGCGGCGTACGCTTGGTTGGTGGGAAAGGATCAAGTTGCATAGAAGAAAGCAAAATAAAGAATCCTAGGCAACATCTTGATTATGCGCGTCATTGTTTTCCCATTTGCGAAAGTTACAGATTTGGCCTAGTTGGTTTCGACGTCGACATCTCATCCCCGCTGCATCCGCTACAACGAACACGGCGACAGCCGGCCAGGCACATGCTCGTCCACACACACAAGACCCTCGGAGCCAACATACCGGTCCTCCACTAACCAACTTGTCAATCAGCGCTCTCCCCCGCCGTTTCAGGAACCTGCAGCAGCCAATTTACGCGGCAAGTGCTTGTAGAGAGCCCGCCCCATGGGGCACCGTGGGACCACCATTGTCCCAATTCGGGCAACTGCGCCGTTGGGGAACCCCGTCTTGAGCCCCGTTCCGGACGCCACTCCGAGTTGCGTCGACGCCGAGACTTGCTCAGCGCAAAGAGGGACCCCCTTTGCTTTATTGGCGGCGCCCACATGTGAATGGCATGTGAAATGCAGAATTGGTATGATCAATGGATGAGCTATAAAAGACTCGACAATGTCTGGGGTTAGAGGAGACCAGCCAGTCCTAACACGCAAGCTTCTCACCTAATTCTTCCAACCATCTCGACAACAAACCCAACAACTTTTCACAAAATGCAAGACGTTATTATTGGCAAGTACCGTCTCTCCAAGACGGAAAACTTTGACGCTTTCCTCGCCGAGATTGGTATGGCCCCTTGCTTCCACATCCCCGTCCCATCCGCTGACACCAACACCACCCAACAACAGGCCTTGGCTACATCAAGCGCAAGCTCGCCCAGTCAACCAGCCCCGAAATCACCATTTCCCGCGACGGCGACCGCTGGACCATGGTCACCTCGTCGGCGCTCAGCACCTCGCAGGTGTCCTTTGTCCTCGGCGAGGACTTTGCCGAGGATCGCCAGGACGGCGTCTCCGTCACCAGCCGCGTCACCGCCGACGACAGCAACACCTGGACTCAGACCCAGAAGCCCGGCGACGGCAAGGATGTCACGATTGTGCGCGAGTTTGGCGACAAGGAGCTAAAGGTTACGTCTACGGTGAATGGCGTGACGGCGCACCGCGTCTATGTGCGCGTGTAGGTGAGGGCGGGCGCGTTGTAAATATACATGAATGACGAACTGTACATTATTGCACTATATAAAACTGATTATGCATGATATTGTGCAAAGATTGACAAAGAAAATGCCCTCAAGTCTTTGCTTGTGTCTCCTATGTGACAGCTGGGCAGCGATACTTTACTAATTTACAAACGGCGTTGCGGTCTTGCCGTCCCGTTTGTTGGAAGAATTGTGCTCTGCCAACCGTTTTTTTACTTGCTTCACTCAATCTGCAAAATTTTCCACCTGGGCTGCAGGCTACATTACTGTCGAGTCTGTTTCATCTCTCATCTTTGAAATCAAGAGCGCGGTTAGGAGATCCAGAAAGCACCGGTAAGCAGGCGTACTTGAACAGGTAAATCAGTGGTCCAACAACTGATCTCCCTAAAAAGAAAGTCCCTTCGAAACGCCAAGGTCTCACCTCTTTATATCATCAGTCTCAAAGGCGACTTCTCTCGCATGATGCTGTCAGACTCTAAGCACATCACATTCTCCGAGCAATGCCCCGTCACTCAGCTGCGCCACTCCTTTACATTCGGGCGCTAGGCATTGCTCTCGGTAATAAAAATGGAAGAGGTTGCCACCAGAATCCGGCACTCTTCCACATCGGAACTTGGGCTATGCGAGTCGCGCAGTCGGGCGCTCACGGAGATGATTTTCAAGGTCATTGCCTGGGAAAAGGGTGTCACTCTGCAGCATCCTCTCCTGCCCGAGATTGGCCCACATTCTAGTACCAAGAAGAGAGCAGCATCCCCACTGGAAAAGAGCAGTGAAGCAAAGTGAAGATGTTTGTACTTGCGGCTGCATTCGAGCCATGACGGCAAAGAGGGCGGGTAAAGGAGGAAGAATCTGGAAGAATACGAGCCATGTCAGACAGGCGAATGAATATTTCTGGTTCATTTGTGGATTATTATGCGCCCAATGCTTTGCCATGTGCGTCGAGTTGTGTTGAAGAATGACCAGGCGGTGCTCTCAGCAGATGAAGCTGGAAATAACCATTCGTCGGTAGCTGATCATCAGCGACATGAATATCATATGCAGTCAACATTTATTTTCTCTGGTTAGACTTTCATTCACCTCTGAGCGTTCAGCTGCAGCTCTCGGAACAATGGCGTGCAGCTTTCCCGGGTTCGCCAGACGGCGAGTTCCTCCACCCAGCATATACGCATCGTCCATCATGGACCTTGTATAGTGCCTTGTAAATGCCAGGTAATTTTGCAATTTGATTGGATACCTAAAATGTATAGCATCGGAAACAATGAGATGGACAGTCCGCATATTAATGTCCTTTTGTGCCATGATGTCATCGTGATGGATGGCCGTCGTGGCTGCATGTTCACCCAAAAGCATCAGTGAGGAGCTTTTTTGGAGAAATGGATATTTTCCATGTCGGGAAATCATCATCTAACAAATCCCACTCAATTAGTCGTCATTTGCTATTTCTATAGAAAGTACCTAGAGCTGTCACCGTTGTGGGCTGCACCGGTGGTAGCACGTCTCATGGGTTGAGAGCGTAATGATTGCATCATAAACTGCAATAGCCTCGCGCATTATAAAGGAGCAGCCACCAGCTCAAACGCATTACTGCCTTTTTCTCACAATAATCAAACCACATCGACTCCTGCATGATTTTACCCTATTCATCACGAAACTTGCAAAAATAAAAAAATGAACACACCCACAGCAGCTCGCCAGCTCCTCCGCAGCAGCGTCCCCCGTCTCGCGCCGCGCGTCTGCGCCGTCCGACAGCAGACTCGACAGCTCAGCAAACAGGAAGACCTCGGCGGCCCAGGCGGCCAGGAGCCGCCACCTCAGAAGCCCGCCGGCCCCGAGGCTTTTAAGCGAAACGCGTAAGCCCATGTGCCTGCCCATTTGGTTTTTCTTTTTTTTTTTTTTTTTTTTTGGTTTGGCGCAAAAAACAAATGATGAAAAAAATTACTGACGGGGTGAAATGGGGCAGTCCTCTATATGCCGGCATCGGCCTCGTTGCTATTGCCGTGTACGCCTACCTGACGCAGCCCAAGGAGTCGCAAAAGGTGGCCGGCAAGGCTATTTACGCGGGCGAAAAGGCAAAGGACGCCGCCAAAAGGGAGCTGGGCAACACAAAGGAGGAAATGGTGAGCGGCATGCAAAAGATGAGCGGCAGAGGCACAGACGGTCAAAAGGGGTTTCGATCAGAGTAATGGGTGATTTTTTATTTTTTTAATAAGTTGACGCTCAGGATTACATCAGGCTTCACAAAGTGAAGAAGGCACGAGATGCGCAATGATGGCCCGAGGAGATTTTGATCGAGAAGGGCCGTATTGATTGGCGCCATGTAATTATTGAAACTGTAAAAAACAGTCTTGAAAGGAAGATTGCGACCGAGTAGTTCTCCAATCTTTTTTATTGGCCCAAGTTGGCACATGAATGCATCAAATGCAGCGAGCGAGGCCTTTTGGGGGGGATATAAGTCATCAAGTCGCCAAGCCAAACAGCATGATGCAGAAATGCAATGTGGTGGTGAATGTACAAGTATAAACAACCACTTGGGCCAACACTCACGATTCTTACCGACCAATTAACTGCCCCGACAAGCAGTCGTAACAGGTGGCGCGTCTGTGTTCTAGTCATGGCTGTAGCATGAAATAGGAGCCCGTCAATGGTCTTGACCTCTTCTCCATACCCTTGACGATATCAATTGTTGACCTTCTTTTTTTTTCTTTTTTTTTTCTTTTTTGAGCTAGAGCGTCCATGGTTCAGTAACATAGCTACATTAGAACAGGCGGAACCAACACACTTCGTCACAATTCAGGCAGCCAATCGGCTTCAATCCAGGGGCCGCACTTTTGGCATGGGGAGTTTCATGCCCAACTATTATTCAAGAAATCATTTGGCGCTTCATCAGCTTGATCGAATGTTGGCGGTGGACTTTTTGTCAAAATTTTTGCTTTAGCGACGAGAACTACCTAGGCCTTGCAATATATTTCAGTCCACACAACGTATTCTTGAGGTATAGAATGGTTTTGAGAAAAGAAGTTGCGCTTCGTCCATCACATCACCATTAAGCCACAACCTCGGCGAGGTAGCAGCTCGGTTTATTCACGCCGTCGCCCATGCACACACGATGAATTGTTTTTTTTTTTTTTTTCAAAATACTTTCAAGCAAGGTAAATCTTTAGCTATAGACAACATAGAAAAATGGTCCGATTCATCTACAATAGTCTCTCCGTCAAAACGATACCGATTATGGGCATGGAATGCGACGACCGACTGGTTCGCAGACCAGCTGGCCATCCTTGACGCCGCTAGAATAGCATTTGCCTTGTAGCAGTTTAGCAAGTTTTGTCAAGTATGTACCACGATGGCCAAAAGAGTTTTCAACAACTTACGGTTGGAGCTGCACCAGCAGTAATTGCCAATTCCCAGACGCGGGCTGGCCCTAAAACAAGTCGTTAGAACTGGACATGTTCCCATCTTGGTCTCTTTTCTTCTTTCTGTTGTTACTCACTGGTTAACACAGCCGGACTGGGCACTAGCCCATGGGACAATTGCGGTAAAGAAGAAGACGGCTGATGAGAGCTTCATTTTGAAGGGGATATAATGGCTTCTAAAAAAAGTTTGATTTCTGATATTGTCGTGTTTATCGTAAATTGATACTCCTTCTTCCTTTATGACTTTAATTATACAAGTGCGCGTAGGGGCTTTTTATACACATTGATCAACGACTCAAACATCCCCCCTCATCCAATAATGGCAAGTCGCCCGATCATCTCAGCCTTGTTGTTGCTTTGTTTAGATTACTTCGAGGTTCTGAGACATTTTTTTTCCCCTGCGCCCTTCCATGAGACATTAGCATTTTTGGCCCATGTTGGTTGATTGGAGGCTAGCAGTGATATCTTTTTTTTTTGGGGCCAGGATCGGCTCTCAGCTCAGGCAGCCCGTTAGATCTCTTCAGTCTGTGGCTCTGTTTCTTTCAAGGCTCCACCAATCCAAGGGAGCGCTGCGGCAACGACGAAGAAGATGAACGAAAGCGGGATTTTTGAGTATGACGCGAATACGCTTGTAAAAAAAATAAAAAAAAAGTAGCTCTTTGTTCTGTTGTAGAACTTGACTTGTCACTTGTGATTGTTGCTCTAAAGGTCGATCTTTCGACATGCGCGCAGGTTCCTTTTTATGCTAGCGTCCGATACTCAAAGGTCGTCAGCTCAAAGAGCAGTTGCCTGCCGTGTATCTGATCGTGCTCTATTTTCGTAAATATCTGAGTTTCATCGCAGTCGCCGTCCATCTAAGACTGCCGTGTTGACCTCCATCTGAACCTACCACCTTTCGTGCTCTGGTGTTGTGAGAATCCGAGCTTGTCACACGGGGGTATCATCCCAAGCCTGCCATGGTTGCCGCTCAACTGAGCCCGCCACTTTGTGCCACATTACACTTTGGGTGGCTGATATTTGGAGTAACAGTGATCAGTTTTCTCTACCGTGCTTGCGTCTTGGTCTTGCTTGTGTTTGCTTTAGTCGCCGAGACAATTGCAAAGACTTGGACGCAGAATTGAGTAGAACGAGAGGGGGGGGGTCGCACTGACAGGCCGCCTCACTTACATTTCTGCATTTACCCTCAAGAAAACAAATAACCCTTTGCCAGCCACTGTTTCTTATAAATCAAAATATGCATTGTGCCCCTGACAACAACACGCGCTGCTGTCGAGCAATCTACAACATGCAGCGCAGTTGCCAAGTTAACGGGCTCGGTGAATTGTTAACCCAAACTCGGAGGTTTCGTCGACAAGTTGGGCTTGAACCTTTGGTCACCTTTGTTGGGCTCTGCAGCGACAAAGTCGATATTTTGCCCTAGTTCTCTTCTAATAGTTACACCCTGAGAGTCAAGAACCCGCTTGGCACGTCTGGGGAAGGGCACGTCTGGGGAAGAGCGGGCTGAAGTCCCTCCTCCGCACTTGAACGAACCTGTCGTGCAACCTCAAGACGGCCGGGCTTCTAACGGTGGGTCTTATGGCTCAAGAAGCTGGAGTAGAAGCCGAGACTGAGAAGGATGTTTTCTTGTTTTGCGGGCTCGTGCAGAAATACATGGCCAATGAATACTTCTTCTGCTGTTGACGAGATGGATTAGCAGTGAGGAGCATGTTGCAGGACTCTACTGGTGTGATTCGGCATCAGTCTACAGTGTACAAAAAAAGCATAATTCTATTGAGTAAAATTACTGTCAGAAGAGTTCCGAAACTACGGGATTATTCAATGAGCATGTTTTCGCCTCGATGAATCGTTTGTGCTTGCATGTATCCGGTTCATCCCTAGTCCTGCGCCTGACGTCGACGTCCTCGTCGACTCAATCGAGCGCTCGCCGTCAGACAAATAAGAAAATGACCCGAAAATACCCAAATCCATTAATAAACCTTGTTCCATCTCGCGCCGTCTGGAGTGGTTGGAGTTTGCTTTTTGCCTTCTCCAGCGGGCGCGCTTAGCACGCCGATCTCAAATCACAATCACAAGTAACAAGTCAAGTTCTACAAAGAGAGTCAATTCACTATTCCAAAAAAGATCCGACACTTTCTCCTCTGCTGGATCCCGTTTAACCTGAGCGAGTATCCCTGAGCGACATGATTTAAAAAAAACGTATTAAAAGGCACAAAGGCCCTCCTGCCACCCCGACCGACCAATACTCTCAACCATCAAACAAGTTTGATAACTGTCAAAGCAAAAATGAAGTTTACCATCTTTTCCACCCTCTTCCTCGGCTTCTCGTCCGCTGCTCTCGCAGCACCCCAATCGATAGAAGACACTCACCAGCTTGTCGAGAGTGTGCCGGAGCCCAAAGCCAGATTGGAAGCTCGCCGCAATTATCCCGGAGTAAGTTCTTTTTTTCAAACCCTTTACCAAAAGATGTCTCTTGCCAGATTTTCCTTGGTCTATTCTCTCCTAAGTCTTTCTTTACTAACTGGCTTTTGTTTCAGACGTGTAATCGCGACAATCATGAATGCTATTTCAAATGGACAGAGGGCGCGCTCACCGGCAAAGGAAAGTGCAATTGCAAAGGGACTACTGTAAGACCTTTTCTTTTTTTTTTTTTTTGAATAATGCAAAGAGGATCTTGTGGCTAACCCGCAACTTACACAGTGCAAAACCAACAGCGGCTACTGCTCCTACAACTCTAACACCGGGGCCTGCATATGCACCTAGTGAAGAGTGGCATTGAGCTTAGGCCATCACAGATTAGTTTATTACGATTTTCAAACATCAGTCAGACATATGAAAAGCCAAAGTTGGTACATCATCACAGCCAACTTTTTGTTGTCGTTCAAGTTAAAGCGTGCCACTACAAGTCCGACTTAGACATGTACCAGCCATAAAAGCCACACTCCAAGTCCAGAACAAGAACAGCCATGTTTCTATTTCTTTTTCTTTTTTTTTTATTCTTTTGCGCGCATCATACTCCAGGAAAACGAGAAGTAAAATCTCACTTGATCGACCCCTCATACAAATTTTTCAGACGACCCGTTGTGCTGGCAGATTGCCTGGCCTGCCCATCATCGCCAGCTCCCCACATTTAAACCAACGTCCACCCGCAATCGCATCGCAGCCCAAGCAAGACATGCCACATATTCATCCCAATTTCAACCCTCTCATCTCATTGAACCTCTCACCCGATTTCTCTCAATATCATGGCCACGCGCAGCACAGCCGCCCGTCTGCGACGCACATTCCGCTATCCTACCGACGACGACGACGCCACTGGGTCCGACTCTGACTCTGCGCCCTCGGCCATGGACGAACAAGGTGCGCCATCCCCCTCAAACCCCCCTCCCCCCTCTCTCCTTTTTTCCCATCCTTCTTTCATTCCATCTCACTAACCCACTCTTATTCTAGAGCAAGAATCCTACATTCAGCGTCTCTCTGCCCGCAACCGCTCCCAAAACGCGTCTCTCGCCCTCCTCCTGCTGCTCATCCCTCTCCTCGCCACTATTCCTTACCTCGCCGCGCTGCCCTCCCTCCCATCCCTCCTCGCGCTCTCGTCGCTGCTCGCCACCGCCTACCTTGCCCGACGGCTGCCGCCCACGGTGACTGGCCTCGGACCCCTCGACGCCTGGACCGGCACCGGCGGCGCGGCCGGCGCGCGCGGGCCCTTGGACAGGACGCTGCCGTGGTTGAATGTGCTGCTGGCCGCGCTGCTCGCATTTTGGGGCGCCGCAGTCGCCTACAAGGCGAGCCGCTTTGGCGGCGGCGGGAGCGGGAGCGGGCCGCTGGCGTGGCCCATCCTGTGTAATCTGCCCGCGGGCGTCTATGTGGTGGTGCTGCTGGCCAAGGTCGTCATGGCAGGTGTCGATCCGGAAAAGGAGCTGTCTGCGCTGCGATATAATTACAAGGGCGCATAAAAAAAAGGTCACAGATACGGAGTCTTATAATGTATAACGAGCATAAATTAATGTATTTCTAACAGTCAATTATAATCTCATGCGTGTTCTCGTTCACTGGCATAAAACGCCCGAGTATGCGCCGCCTCTCTACAATTCATTCCGTAGGTGCTATCTTTCTTTTTCAATTGGCAACTTTTGTCAAAGACTCAGGAAAGACCAAAAGAATCCCAATCATGCCGGATACAAAGGAGACATCAAGGGAAAAAGTACGTCCGACGCCAAGACCATCTACTACATGTCTATCGAGTCGGTGAAGCGCAATATGCCGTGATTCTTCAAAACACCGTCTACGCCTTTGGGTGGTCGCGGGAAAGGATCCGCTAACGGGCTAGTGTCGGGCGAGTCGGTCGATTTGTCCATGACGAGCGCCAGGCCGTGCGACTTGACAGCATCTACAAGCGCAGGGACCGAGTCCTTGTTATTGTTAGCCGAGATACTCCTTCTGATTCGAGATGGACATACCAAAAGTCGCGAGTAGCATATTAGACCCATAAAGTTGTTATTCTGGGCAATTCTGACCGCCTCCTTGATCGACGTGCTGCGTCGTCCGTGGGCATTTGCCATAGTGGACGCTGACTCGACCTCCTCTCTACCAAGATCGTTGCACAGGAAAACAGGAAAGTTGGGCTGCTTCCAGTTGAGCGTCGTGCAGAGGCTAGCATTGTAACTGCTGAAGACAATGGAGCGCAGCACCTGCGATGAGTGCGATTGCGCACGCTGGGCTCTCGCGTGATCGAAAACGACAGTCAAAATGGCATCGACATACTCGTTGACTTCCAAAACGGGACCGAGTGCCAGGGCTTTTTCTTCGTCGGCTGTCGGGTAAAGAATCTGGAGGTTGGCGTGGACATTATGTGGCAAGATGACAAGCGCTTCCTTGAGCGTGACACCAGCTGTTGCCAACACGTGGTAAATGTCGGCAATATTCTCACCCTTTTTGTCGGCCAAAGTGGATAGGTCAGAGCGGCTTGCACTTCGCGCAGTAATAGTTTGAAACTGGCTCAGGCTCAAGCGACAGACCGCAATGTCGGACCAGCCACAGTCAATGGTCCACTGCGGCCAGATCACCGGAACTCCGTCACTTGTGTATTGAACACACAGTCGAACAAAGTCGCCCGAAAGGCTCGAGCCAGTGACGACGGCGTTGGTGGGCTGATTGAATTGGCTAGTTGCTTTCCAGTAAGTCTCAAAGTCCGTAATTTCCAGAGGCTGTCCCTTAAACGGTTTGATGACCTGCGTATTGAAGCTAATCTGACCAATCGCGCGAAGACGTGGATCAAACAGAGGCAGACAACAGGCCGTGCTGCCTTGCGGATTCTTGAATGTGCTGGACAGCGCAACCGTTTTGGCAATAATTTTGGCACCGTAGGTCGGAAAGACATCAAAATCGAGAGAAAACGTATCGAGGTTGTCGACCTGGAACGAAGCAATACGAGTGTCCTCCTGGATGGGTAAGATGATGTTTTGCGGAATAAGTTCGGAATTTTTTGACGAAATGGTAAGTCGAGCGGCGGGGTATTTTCCATCTTGAAAGAAGACGAGAGGCTGTTCGCTAGCATCATCGAAGCTGATTTGGACGACAGTTTTGGTGTCAAGGAAATTGTGTCCATATCGTCGCAGTGGAATTATTGGCGGCGGCAGCTCCAGGATAGGGATTGCGTCGGGATCTAATGTCATAGGCTGAGGAGCACTACTGCTGCCCATGGGCTCTAGTAACGGTTGCGCAACCAAAGGACTGGCCCGAGGTCGATTGTTAAAGGGTCTAAGAAGCTTCATGCAGGCCAGATGGCCTTCCCAAGCGGCGTAGTACATGGCCGGGAGGTCCTTCTCATCCAAGATGCTAGCATCGGCGCCGATCTTGAGGAGTGCCTGGAGGCACTCAACGCTGCCCTCGCTGGCAGCATGTACGAGAGGAGTCCACCCATAGAGCTTGTCAATCTGATCCAGATCCGCCCCAAATTGCTTGAGCAGTAACAAGAGATCAGGAGATTGACCTGAGCGAGCGACCAAGTGTTGAGGATACAGTCCTTCTGCATCTGGGAGGATCTTTGCACCATGCTGAAGAAGCAGCTCAACAACTGGCCCGGAGCCGTGCTCGCAAGCAAGATTCAGAGGAACATGGTCGGCTTCGGAAACGGGGTCAATACGAGCGGACTTGGCGAGTAATAGCTTGACGCAATCGAGATGGCCGTGAATAATGGAGTGGATGAGGGGTGTAAAATTGTCGTGGTCAATCAGGTCAATCGTCTTGGTATTTGCTGCACCTCGTTAGTTTGATTCAGGCTGGTAATAATGTCCACGTACCATCAAGAAGAGCCTCCAGCATGCCAAGCCGTCCGTGCAAACTGGCATAGTGTGCAGGGACACGGCCATATACATCAGTACGGTCAACAGGGACACCAGCCTTCAGACCCCATTCAAGCACGTACTCCTTGCCGTAAATGGTGGCCTGATGAAGGCAATTTCGTTCATTGATGTCGTCGTACGAATGCAGATCAACGAGACCCGTGTCGAGAAGTATTTGGAGAGAGACTCGAGGCGCCTCGTTGATGGCAGCAAGGAACGTGCGAGTCACCCTGTCCATCAAAAGATTGTCACCAGCCTCGGCGCTGGATGCAGACTGCATCTTGGTCAGAAGCTCCTTTAAAGTGTCGGAATTGCTGGTAATAACAGTCTCGAGAAGAAGTGTGTCAGCATCGCCTTCATCAGTTCCCATGAAATGCTGGCTTGTGACGACATGACCAGAGCTCTGAAAATTGACTTGGATGCCATCTGACCAGGCACCAAGTTCTTGTAAACTTGTCGTAGCCTGATCCGATAGCTCGCTGATGACGGTAGCATTGAAGAAGGGTTGGACTTCAACAGCTCTTGACAAATACAGCTCCTTTGTTTTTGATTTTGAGGTCTTGTCCCATTTCTTGAGGATTTTGGAAAAGGCGGTGCCGTTGATTTCGACAAACTGTTGGAGTTTGCTGAGGTCGGTGGCGAATTGTTGAAAGCCCTCTTCCAGCGTTGTGAATTTTGATGAACGCCTCGAAATGCCTTGACGAGATTGGATGACCTTTTTCTTGTCGAGAAGGGTTTTGAGGCGGATTTTCAGCTGCGAGACGTTAGACTATGCCATGCGGACTGCATGTGCAAGCTTACCTCTGCTTCTTTTTGCAGGTAAAAGGCGTTGACTTTGTCGAGCTCTCGTTCCTACCAACGGTTAGAAAAAGTCACGCATATCCGCGAAATACGCACTAATTGAAAGAAGAATGTGGCTTTGTTTGCCTGGAGGGCGGCCTGCGAGTCGGCGAGGGCACCTGTCCGTTGACCATCGTGCTGGGCGCTTAGTGTAGGAGTAGCCGAAAGCTTCTTGATCAGCTGCGTAGGTAGTACGTTAGCAGTTGCCCAGCTGAAAGCGAGTATGTCTGTAGCAGCGTCAAGCACCAGCACAATGATGCTCCAGAAAGTTGATCGAGCCATTGTGTCACTAGTGTCCCCGACGCCACCGCAGAGCGAATCAATGTTTCGTGCCCACCTTTTTCAAGGCCTTGTAATTTACAAAGCTGGCTGCATATTCGGGGACCTCGAGCTGGCGCTTCTGAATTTGCTTCCCGAACTTCCTGTATCACGAATGTAAGCATTCGAAATCGCGATGGCTCCGCGCCAACGGCGAGACGCGGAAGCGAGGTGCAGATACTAGTATCTGTGACCCGATGTACCAGGGACATGGGTTAGGCAAGCTTACATGATGGATCTGGAAGCCTGTACTCGAGCGCGCAGAGAGACGACAGTGTGATTATACCCCTTGCAGCCGCAGAGGTCAGAGGGGAAGTGTAGGAATGCGCGGAGGGAACAGGTGGCGTATCCAGTATATCGAGAGCGGCAAGAGAAACGAGACTTAGCGCAAGGAAGAGCTTCTCATGGCAGGAGGGATCGAGTAGGGTTGTTGGTTGGGGGTGCCCCGGTAGAGGTCAAAAGCGCAAAGTGGCTGTGGCCGAAGAGTAGCGTCTACAAGCAAGTAACGTCGTGAAGCTGGACTTGAATGAGCAAAAACTTGGCTCTGTGGCTCCGGAGCTACGGGGGGCGACGCAGCTGATGGGCCGGGATGGCGAGAGCTGACGCAAGGTGCGTGTGAGTGGCGGCACCCGGGGAAGCTGCACAGCTGCAAGACGTACGCAAAGAACTGAAGGTAGCGCGAGCGCAAGCAAAGCCTGTGTGGGCGCCTGACTAGCTGCCGGAGAAAAAGCGTGCGTTCGGGTACCGTTGCGCCGGAGGACCTGAAGATACCGGGGTAGGGCGGTGATGTGGCCGTGAACTGAGAGGCAATATGCAGCAGCAGCAGCTATTAGCTGGTCGAGACTCCAGACTGGATGGTAGCCTTGAGCGTCAGGTCAGGTGGCTTGCGCTGAGTGCCTTGTGATTGTCTGCAAGGTTGGCTGCAGCAAGGCTCAATGCGCAGGTTGGCTGGAGGGGTTTGAAGCCAGTACCTTGGCAGGTGGGATTCGCTGTGATAGAGCAAGGACCTAGGTATACGAAGTACAGTGCCTAGCCGTGAAGCTCTGTTTGGAAGTGATGGTACTGAAGGCAAGAGGGTAATGGTGTTCGTAGATGCCAGCAGCAGCTGCCATGTGTTGCTGCAGGGCTTAATTCGCCTTTCTCTGATGTGTCAAAAGAGCCAAGGCCAGGGCAAAGCTCAATGCCGAGTCGGCTTTTTCTCTTTCTCTGTAGAGGCAGGAGAAGATGACCAGTAAGATGGTGAGGGGAAATGAAGACGGGCTTCGGTTTTGACGGGGCCCTGGGGTTTCTGACTAGGGCATCATAGCCGTGAGAGGTGAAGAGAGCAGCCGGAGAGGAAGCAAAGGGCGGAGGAAACTGTGGCTGGCAGGCGGCACACGGTGAGAACGGCTCCCAATTGGGTCCCAGGCTGTTTAGAATTGGGCTTCCGTGGAACCGAAGCTGGCCTGCTTGGCAAGGGTCGAGATGTTTCTGTGACCGGTTTGCTTTGGCTGCGTAGGACGGTGTCAAGTCGAGTGTACTGGGCGTAACATAGTATGTGTAGTTGCGGATCTCATCCCACTTCCAAGAGAACATGGGGGGCAGCATTTGGTGGTGGATTTGGAGGGGAGCTAAGTGAAGGGTCCGGAATTGATGACCGAGATTTAACCGCATATCAGAGTCGAACCAAGAAGAAACTGTTAAACTGTTAGACGACCACTTGACATCTTTTTCGATCGGCAGCCCTCCATCTGGCGTTGTCATCTGCGACCAATAGACGCGCCCGGTGAGACCTCGTGGTCATGCAACAGGCGACTGGGCGCTCGACAGGTCGACTTTCCAAGGCACCGCCGTGTATTCTTTTTTTTTTAAAGTCGCGGCTTGCCCCGTCGAAGTTATACTAGCCAGGAACTACTCAACGTAATATTCTCTCTATGCACCGTCTCGCGTCCTCTTAACAAGCTGTCCATGTGTGCGCGCAGCGCCATCACCAGCCTCGTACTCCCTCAGCCTGTCGGGGCTTCTGATGCAGCCAATTAATGTGCCCATTACTTGATTCTCGTACCGTGCGACGTCACACAATACCAATCCTGTCCAACTGCCCCGCGTCCCACCGCGCTTTCGCGGTCAGCTACTAAGGCATAACTAATGGCTTCATCCACTACGGCATGCAAGCACCAACTCAAAATGAGCACAAGATGGCATATGAAGTTAAATTGATAGCTTTTTATTGGTGCTTAGGGAAAAGAACGGCTCGTCGATCAATCTGTTGACAACTTACACGGCTATTAAAGTATACAAAACGTGGCCGCCGCCATGTCGCCCACTTTCTATCAATATCATCCTAATACTACTCAATTCTTCTTGTTAGCCGTCACTTCTGCCTTGGTTGGCTCCCCTAGGCTATCCGCCATGGCCTCAGCGGTTGCCTTCTTCAGGCGCTGCGCCGAATCGTCGGCCTGTACCGCGCTGTTATCCTTGTCATCCTTGGTATCTTTGGGCTTGGGCTCTTTGGTCTCCTTCTCGTCCTCGCTGTCACCCAGACTGAAAGGATCATTGTCGGTGATCGGCTCGGGCTCGACACTTGACAAGGGCTGCCACTTGCTAGCCTTGCTGGCCGCCGCCGCGTTGTCCTTGGGTGGCACTTTGGGTGACGAGTCGTACATGTTAATCTCCTCGTGACCTTCCTTGAACCCGACTCTTCGACCATCAGGTCTAGGTGATTTTGACGGCGGAGGAGGTCGATGCAGACCCTGGTTTGATAGTGGGTGGTTGGTGGGGTCTGCAACACGTTAATGACTTTTATATTGCACAAATTGTAGATGTACTCACGGCCATCTGATGAAAATCGCATGCCAGCAAAGTCGTCACTGAGAACCTGCGGGTCTGCGTCATAGCGATCGTAGTCGCCGCTGCGACGACTGGCCTCGCCTTGGCGTCGAAAAGGCTGGCCTTCGCTCTGTGTCCTCTCTTCAGTCTCGTCGAAGCTGTCTTCCAGCTTCTTTCTTATCCCGGCAATCCATCCATTAACCTTTGTTTGCGTGTCGATGAACCCCTTGCGTAGATTCTCCCGAATGACGGGAAGATCGTCGTCTAGAAAGCTGTGCTCGCGGTCGTCTTCCTCAGGGTTACGCGATCGGCCGTTGCGATTCAGACTCGAGGTGCGGGCCTCATATGCGCCGACGTTGTCGTAGTGCTCAGCTAGCTGACGCGCATAAAGCTCGTCAGCCTCGACCTGCGAGATGGGAGCCTGTCCGTGAGGGCGAGGAGGCTGAGCTGGCGGCTGCTCCTCGGGTTCGTTTTTGGCGGCGTCTGGGTCAGTCATTTCTGCGGTATAATGGTTAGCTGTCTGGCGTTTCAAGCTACAGCAATGGCGACTCACCCAGCAACGCATTAAATGCTGGCTCAACTTTGCCGCCGCTAGCTCTCAGTACAGCCCTGATCACGCCCGAGTCCACCGATGGGAAAGCTTCTTTGAGTATAGTTTCACTCTTCTGAGCTTCCGACACGGGCCGGGGGGGCTTCGCAGGCGCAACTTCGGATTCCGCAGTATCCTGTGTTTGAGCTTCGGCAGCAGAAGTCTGGCTCACGGAAGTTTGACCTGCGCTGACTGTTGGTTTCGCGGCAGCGCCAGCTTTCGTAGGTGTGGCCGTTCCGTCGATGGCAACAATGCTCGTGTCCTGGACGTCATCGTCATCCATCTCGAGGGGACGCGCTGTGGTGGGTGATTCGGGAATGTCCGCTACAGTAGGTTTGGACGGCTTGCCCTGCAATAAAGTGTTAGACTGGCGCTCGACAATTATCGGGTACTGCTGACCCTCACCGTCTCTGCAGTATTAGACGCCATATTGAGCCCCTGGTTAGTGTTTCTTGGTAGAGGCGCAGCACGACTATGGTGAGGAATCGGGTAATAAAGTTTTCGAGTATGAAGCTGACAGTTGCAATATTCTATGCAGCTTACGTGAAGGTAAGAGGCTCAAAAGCAAAAGATCGGACGTTTTGTGTTTCATCCAGACGTTGTCTCGTCTTATGACGAGGGGTCGAAGCTGTCCACAACGAGATGACGTGCCCCACTGACGAGGCCAAGCCCAAGCCACGTCTAATTCGCCACAACACTTAGCTTCAGCCTCTTCTCCCCTATCTGCTCCAGGGTAGCCGCTTGTAAATATTTGAACAACGCATGTTTGTCTTCTGGGTATTTAGCATACTATGCCTACAGCATAATGAGGGTGAGTGGGAATTGTGCTGGAGCCACTTGGTCTTGAATCATTGTACTCGAAAGTTCATTGATTGTGGTAGCGCGGGCGCTGCTCTGTAGGCTGTTCACAGCTGCCTGAACAATGGCTGAAAACGATTTGGACGCAAATTTCATACCAGCACTGCATAAGCCTCCAGCCCTACTGCCCATCGCCAAGCACAGAGAGAGCCTGCTTTATACAATTGAGACATACCCAGTCACCATAGTCATTGGTCAAACAGGATCCGGAAAGACGACGCAGATTCCTCAGTTCCTAGAAAAGGCAGGGTGGTGCAACGATGGCAAAATTATCGGCGTGACGCAGGTACGTTTGATATACGAAGTCGCGGAAACATAATGACTGACGCGTCAAATTATAGCCTAGACGCGTCGCAGCTACGACAGTTGCCTTGCGCGTCGCCGATGAGGTTGGTTGCGAGGTTGGTAAAGAGGTGGGATACTCGATACGCTTCGAGGATGTCACATCCGAGTCGACGCGTATCAAGTTTCTTACCGACGGACTACTCATTCGCGAGGCGCTCGTCGACCCGCTTCTGAGCGGATACTCGGCCATCATGGTTGATGAAGCTCATGAGAGGTCAATCAGCACAGACGTATTACTAGGGCTGCTCAAGAAGATTCGCAAGAAGCGCCCGGAGCTGCGCATCATCATCAGCAGCGCGACGCTGGAGGCGGAGACGTTTCTCCAATTTTTCATCTCGAGCAGCGAAACAGCGCCAACTACCGGCGACAAAACCGATGCAAGCAAAGTAGGAGTAGTGGTCAGCTTGGAAGGTCGGACGTTTCCGATCGACCTGATGTACCTTGAAGCACCGGCCGAAAATTACGTCGAAAAGGTCATCTCTACAGTTGTGGACATTCACACCCAAGAGGGCGAGGGCGATATATTGGTGTTCATGACTGGACGAGAAGAGATTGATTTTGCAGTCCAGGCTATTTCGGAACGTGCTCCAGAACTCGAGGCCAAGTACGGTCCTCTTCAGCCTATGCCACTGTATGCTGGCCTGACTACAGAGGAGCAAATGTACGTCTTTGATAAGCCGCTCGAAGGAACAAGAAAAGTAGTGTTTTCCACAAACATTGCTGAGGCGTCAGTGACCATTGATGGGATTGTGTTTGTCGTCGACTCGGGCTACGTGAAGCTGCGTGCATATAACCCGAAGACAGGTATCGAGTCCCTCACCGCAACGCCCATTTCCAAGGCGTCTGCTGCACAGCGTGCAGGGCGTGCAGGTCGAACGAAACCCGGAAAATGCTTTCGTCTCTACACGGAGCAAGCCTACAACGGACTCGCGCAGAGTAACCCGCCAGAAATTCAGCGATCAAACCTGGCCCCAACGATACTTCAGCTCAAGGCCCTCGGCATCGACAACATTGTGCGCTTCGACTTTCTATCACCACCCCCATCTCAGCTCGTCGGGAAAGCGCTCGAGCTCCTGTACTCGCTCGGCGCACTCGACGAATACGCCAAGCTTACGCGGCCGTTGGGCATGCGCATGGCGGAGCTGGCCGTCGAGCCCATGATGGCCAAGACGCTCCTGTCGGCGCCTTCCTTTGGCTGTCTGAGCGAGATGCTCACCATTGCCGCCATGACGAGTCTCGGCAGCAGCGTGTGGTTCTACCACGACGGCGAGCGCAAGAAGATGGAGAGCGCGCGGCGCAGATTTGCCGCCGAAGAGGGCGACCATTTGACTCTGCTCAACGCGTACCAGGCATTTGTCACGCGCGGCAAGAAGGAGGCCAAGTTTTGTCACGACAATCACCTCAATTTTCGGGCCATGACGCGTGCCGTGAGCATCCGCGCGCAGCTGAAGCGGTACCTGGAGCGGTTTGGCATCGTCGTCGACGAGACTTTATCACGGCAGCAGCAGCAGCAGCAGCAGCAAGATGACGGTGGCAGGGCGGACAAGGCTGAGGCGATTCTGCGGTGCCTGACGGCGGGCTACTTTGCGCACGCGGCGCGGATGCAAGCGGACGGCACGTTTCGCAACGTCGAGGGAGGCACAGTGCTGCACGCGCACCCGAGCTCGCTGCTGTTTGGGCGCAAGGCGGATTGGGTCGTCTTTCACGAAGTCATGGAGACGAATGACAAGACGTACATACGTGAGGCGAGCAAGACGGAAAAGGGCTGGCTGCTGGAGTATGCGCCTGAGTTTTACAAGGCGACGAGTACGCGGAGAGAGCAGTAGCATAGTTGTGCGATATACACCTTTTCTGCTTTTTTTGTGCAGAGCATTTGCTTAAGCACGTGTCATTGCCAATTATAAGAATTCTGTACGTGGCAGCGCTGCGCCGGCTGGAGCTGACACGCATCAGGAGGGAGATGAATGCAGAGCCCACACCAGCGGCTCTTTTCCAAACCAGGCCATTCGGCCGAAGGAAGAACAAAAGATGCCGCGCAGGGGAGTCAAGAAAAAAAAAAAACCCCCTTCTCTCGGCGGATTCCCCTTTCAAAGGTTTCCAGACGGCAAACGGTGACGGTGGGGAGGGCCTAGAACGCTGGGTGACTGCAGGTCCAAGGTACCACAAGGCTCACAAAGTCGCAGTGGAATGCAAGTGGGTTGCCAAAGCCGCAATATTTTGCCTGCTTTGCGCGCGAGTGTTGAGGTGATGCGTACATGAAGTTTGTGTGCAAAGATGGAAAGAAAGAAAGACGAACATGTGAGGGAAAGGGTAGAGGAACTGTGTTGCTGGGATTGGACGGGAGAGGCTGGAACATAGTGCAGGGAGGAGGAATGTCTTAATGACACGCCTACGGCTCGAATACTTTGCAGGGAGAAGCGTGCAGTATCCAGATTCGGGCTACATTAATGATAGTGAAAGAAGTAAATAGAGACATGATTATGTAAAGGGGAAAATGAATTGAACAAGTTGGAAGAAAAAAGCGCGGATATATAGTTAATAATGGGAGGTCTGTCGTTGTACCGCGACATATACGGAGTAATAATTGTGACAAATCTTTGAGTTGGTCTACCTACTGATACTCCGTACCTAGTTGTGAACGGCCCATGCAGGCAGGCAAGCAGGCAAGCAGGCAAGCAGGCAAGCAGGCAAGCAGGCAAGCAGGCAAGCAGGCAAGCAGGCAAGCAGGGCAAAGTGTCATGAGATACGGGGCTCAGATTCCCGTACTAGATGGTGCGATGTAAATTATTTATTAAGACTTCTTCTTTGCTTCTGTGCATCCTTCGCATTTGTTTTTGGAGGCTGACGATTGGCATGAGGCTCTGCGAACCAGTGGTTTCGACAAAGCAGTGGGCAGTGCAGTCTTTCGCTTTCAAAAGAAATGACTTGTCGTTCGATCCATCTCAGAACCAGGAATCACCCCCCAAACCCCCCCACACCCACCTAATTTCTTTGATGATGATGAGCGGTCTCCTCTGGTACCTGCATGAGCATGGAGGCCGTGTCCGCCGCCCTGGCAGCCAATCAATGGATCGGAGCTGCCCCTTTTTTTCCCCGTTCCTGATTTCTTCTCTCTTTGTGCATCCTGCCACCTGCGCTGTGCCTGATTGTGTTGTGTCAGGCGATAAATCTTGGTCGAGGTTACATCAGGGAGGGGACGAGTGCAACGGTGCCTAGAATAAATCCTGCTGGGGGGAACTGGATATAAACTTTGCAGGGCAGGATAATGGGAGAGAAATGAGAGGTCGACAAATGGCAGAGCCTGAATCGGAGACGCCAAGAGGTCGACTACCAAAGGGAAACCAAAACGGTCAGCCTCGTTTTCCTTAGATTGGCCCTTTATTTATAATGCTGCATCGGTAACAATGAAGGAGAAAATGGGACAGCCTCCGCTGTTACGCCCACAATCTCCTGTCATCTTTGCACAACCGCAAGTTTGTTTCTGGAGAGTTGCTTGGCTTTTCATGCGGGCAGTTCCGCTAGGGCTCCCCCAGTATTACTTATCAGTAACAATAACAGCAGGGCATGGGAAACCACTTGACCATGCACAGGTCTCGAGCTATTGCGCAAGTAAGGACAGATGAATAAACAAAACAACCCCTTCGATGCCCTGATTCGAATACACCATCGAAACGGCAGGCTGCATTGTCGTAGATTGAAAGGGCTCGCCTGACTCGGCCGCGGACAGACTCGTGAATGCTCCCGTCGTCGGTGCCGCCATGACACAAGTTCCTGTTTGTAGAACGTGGCAGTTTTCTTCTTGCTTGGCTTGATGAACAAAATTTTCTCGTCACAATGAAAGACTGGCTCGCATGGTCCTTTTATGGGTTCTTGTCCGTCTCTGTTACTCTGTATTACTTATCAGTAGGAATTCCGGTGGCGGTCCACGGTGTATTTGGATAATCCCTGTCTCGAGATCCCTACAAGCTTCAATTTTATTGAAAAAGGGCCGCTAGTGAAGGGGCCGCCGCCCATTGCCAATTAAACGTCTTGTGGTCACACCTGTAATGTTGCAAGTTGGTCTAGCCCTGTCTGTCTGTCCACCCCTTGCGCCCGTCTGTCCTGTTTCGCCCCGCTTATTACCAGCAAGGCCATGTTGGCTGTCAAACTGTGACTGCCAATGGGTACACTGTCTGACTGTCTGGCAGTGAGACTTTCACTGGCTCTGAATTCACGTTTCCTGCGCCAGTAATCCCAAGTCTAGTGCTTTTCCGCTTCTAGTCTAGCCCCAGGCACCTCCCGCTTTGGCTTACAGGCACAAAAAGCCCCATCAGCACTGCAATGAATTGCTGTGCCATGTTCTAGGTATATACCTAGGTAAGGTAGGTAAGGTACGTTAGTAGAGGGCATTTAGCGCCATTTGCTCTGTAATTTCCGACAATTCCAGCGCTGCCTCCCGCTAAATGAGCTGTCATGTAGCGCTGCATGCCCTGTATTATCCTCTTACCATGTTATTGTCGGTCCACTGCTGGCAAAGAAAATAGCAAGAAAACATCCCTGGCAAATTCGCCCATTCACTTAGTACCTACTCACCCATGCCAGCCCCCCAGTTCCTTGCATCGCTCCCCTCTCGTCTCTCTCTCTTCGCGAGCCTCATCCTGCTGCTTTCCCTTTTTCCCTTTTTTTCCCTTCTTTCCCTCCTTCCCAGCAATCTCGTTCCAGGCCGGGCTCGTGGTCCCGTGTTTTTGTTTTTTTCCCCGTTGCCAAACCTCACGTTCTTTCCAGTCACTCTTTAGATTGTTTAACTGTGCGCTCTTAGTACCTTAGTTTGTTTACTCGGGCTACAGTCATTCCTTAACAGCACCCACTCCCCTCGCTTCGGTGCAGCTCAATACACCGCGTCACTCATTTTCACCAAACGGCAAGGCCATTCGATACTCGCCGCCCGCCTCCCGACACTGGACGAGTCTCTTCTTTCGATTATTGCGCCGCTCGATTTTCTCTCCATCTTCGCTGTTGAGATCTGCCCTCGACTTATCCGCCGTTTCCCGCAAATATCGTTCCTGGTGGTACCACCATCGCTCACCACCTCACGAGGAACGCAACGTCTCTTGTTTATTCCGTCTTCCAACTTCATCTCATCCAACCCTGGAAATGCATGCTCAAGTCTTGTTTTGATACCATTTCCCTTATTCCGACACTTCTCATAGCTTGCCGTGCCGAGCTCCCTCCGCCATGGATAAACAAGACAGCAGCCCTAGTGCCGCTTCACTGCCCAGACATCCACATTCGAACTTGGCACGCCAAGTCGCTACAGAAATGCCCAGTCTCTGGTCTCGGATCGCTCGCCGAACGGATAGTGACGGCCTTTGCTCCAAAAACGAAACGTGTGGTCGCGGCATCAGTCCCAATGCTACTAACTTGGCTATTGCCCTTGGTGTTGTGTAAGAGATTGCTGTTACTATCAATCCGTCAACCCCCCTAACGTCATATAGAATTCCCGTTGTTGCTGCGGCCATCACCTTCTTCTTACTTCACCGACGAAGCGTCAAACGCATGCACATGGAAGACGCCAAATACCGCGAAACCGATCTTGATTACGGCTTGGATGAAGCTCCCTCCAAAGGAAAGCGAATGACGGCCATGTTTGGTGCTGGCGGGGAAAAGCAGCAGCACCGTCCTGGCCAATTGTCCATGGACATGAACCTGTCGTCGCCCTATCTGCTCCCTCCCGATCTCAACCAGTCCAAGGAGTCAATTCACTCGCTCGCCAAGTCATACCACAACCAACAAGACCCTTACCACACCGTGCCTCTCTACTGCGGTGGCGATGGCTCTTCCATTCGATCATTCCCTAGAGGAGAGCCCTACTCTCCCATAAGCAGCAAGCACCAGTCTTTCGCCAGCAATCTCCCACCTCGCACACACTCCAAGTCGCAGTCCCCTCTGGCCGGTGATCCATTTGCTACACCAACTCAGCCAGAGCCTGCTCACATGGCGCGAGGTGACGCGCCTCCTTCCATCCCCGACAAGAATCTTCCTATTCAGCCAGTTGTTCCCGAAATTGGTACTGTTAATGGCGCCGACGCCGACGACCAGAGCATCTATGAAATGCCCGATGTTGCTTCTCCTCCCGCAGCCCTTGCCAAGGACCCCAAGACCGGTCTGCCCATTGACAACAGCTTTCGCTTTGAACTTGCCGGCACTGTTGAGCAGGATCCTACCGTTGGTGTCGCGCAGCTTAGCGATGACTTGGGTCATCAAAATCCCCATGACCATGACCTGAGTCTCAACGGCGAACTGCCAACAGTCTTGTCTCCCGATGATACACATGGCTATCCCATTGATGCTAGCCAAGCTGCCTACGATGAGCACAACGACGCTTACCCTCAAATTCAGACTACAGAGTATTATGAAGACACAAATTATGAGGTCGAAGACATGCAGCGAGGCCGCACAAATGGCTTGGGTGTTCCGCAGACAGCGGCCAAAAGACTGTCTGTTGGTGTCGTGCCCCTGCCACCCGCAGAGGTCACCCAATCTGAGGACCCCGAGTACCGCGCCAATCGCATTAGATCCTTTTATAAGGAGTATTTTGAGGACTATGCCGACGCACCACCTCTGCCAGGCCAAGAAGAACACCACGAAGAGTACGATGCTGGTTACCTGGGCGATGCTGCCTACTACGATGCCGATAGCAACGCTTTTGTTATGCCATACGCTCAGCCCGTTACTCGCCGGGCCATGACACCTCCTCCTGGAGGTGCCCGTCGCGGCGCGCCTGGCCCTAGAAGACCCCGTGGCCCTGGTTCCATTGGTGGAATGAGCCTTCCTGGAGGGCCTGGTCGCATGCGCGCTGGTTCTCACGGCCAATTCGGTCGTGCCCCGCCTAAGAACAAGCTTCCCCCGCCTGCTGCTCTCAATACCCTACCGACGCCCTCTAAGCTTACAGACGATACGGCTCTCCTTAATGCCATGGACTTTGCACCGCCAGAACTGTTCAGGGACCAAGCTGCTGGCCGTAGCCAGAGCCCTCTAGGCGAACGCCGACCGTACAAGCCTGGCCACGCTGCCGCTTCTCCTCTCGTCACGGCCTTTGACGAGCTCGCTGCCCTCCCCAGCCCGCATCTGCTCCGCAAGTCGTCGACGTTTACCGGTCTCGACTTTGCGCCGCCCAAGAGATTCAAGGACGAAAGCGACAAGAGCGACGCCGGCAGCATCAAGAGTAATCGCAGTGGCATCTCAGCCGTCCAGCTTGGCGCCATCAGAAGTGGCGCCGGTCGTATCAGCCGTCTGCCCGGCGATACTGTTTTCACCACCAGCAATTTCGGTGACCAGCTGAAGCCTCAATGGGGTATGCGTCAATAAGCGAACCATACAATACGGGACCAGGCATTTTGTTTCGGAGTTTGCTTTTAGCAAGGGCACGTTGTACTTTTTTCCTTCATACATCCCTCGGCATACACTTTACGGAGTCGATTTGGACCACAAGCAGCATCACTTGCATTTCGTTTCCCTTTCCTCGTCGACCCTTTGAAACTGGCATATAGACGGAATAACTCATAAGCAACGCATTCTTGTCACAACAGGGACAAAGGCAGAGCACACACACAAGCACACATGCACATCCACAACATGTACACTTTTTTTGACATTCTTTCTTCTTGACAACCGAAACAGATTCGCGTATACAATTCAATCATGTCGGAGATTACTACTGGGTGTTGAAGCCCATTTATAGGGGGGTTTATCGTTTCATGGCTGCAAGGAGGTGGCACTTGTATATAATTAAACAGTCAAACTAAGCGTCAATGGATTGGGCCGAAGTGCAACGAACGAGTGGTCCCCTTTAAAGATGAGTGAAGTGTGTCGCATAATATTTCTTCTTGTCGTGAGGGTGCATCGGTCGCTGACAGAGCGGCAGCATTTCTTTTTTCTTAGAGCTCTGCGTTCGAGAGCTCTACAGTCGTATATATTGGAGGCGCCTAATCAGCAAGACGGGATGCAATGATGAAGAGGTATCGGACAATGTCGATTTGTACAATCGCGTTTGCCTTGGTCAGGGACTTGGCGGTGGTTGCTCGTGCTCCAATGTCACATGTGGCGCCGCCTTGGCGACGGATTCATCTAACGACGTTTGGGACCATGATTTCATGTTAATGACTCGGGAGTTGTAGATTCTTTTGTCTTTTTCTGTTCTTCTTTCATCTTTTCTCCCCCGAGCCAGACCTCGAGTTGCACGCGACCAAGATGAGGCAATGTTCAAAGCAGGGCTGCAATAACTGATTGGAAGCTGCGGTTTCCGCACGCAGGCAAAGGCTAGTAGTCAGTCACGCATAGTCGGGAAAAGAAACCGTTTGAAAAGGAGAGAACAGTAAAAACATTGTTGGCTGGAAACAGGGACCATGGCCGTGTGTGCTAAGCTAGTGGGCATCTGCATTCCAGCGGGCCCATCAAGTCACGCCGCAAGGAGAAGCCGTTTCCATTGGAATGGCGCTAGAAGACGGAAATGGCCCTTGAAGAAGGACTGGAAATTTAGACCTCTTTTGTTCTTTGCCTCGATTGGCCGAAATCACCGTCGTATCAATGAAGAGCAGGAGCTCAAGGTGAAGCTCATTATTTCGTCACGAATGGTGCACGACATTTGCAAGCTGCAGTAAGTTGATGGACTTTGTAACTGGTGCTCGGACACGGGGGGGACAAGAGAAAATGGGGCGCCGAAAGGATGCGAGCAGGGTGTTGGCGGCACGTCCCGTTCATTTCGGCATGTGGCAGGTTGAGTTCAGGCTACCTCTGGGCTGGCATGGCGGCGAGCTGGGATGGTTTTTTTTTTGTCTGCAAGTTATGAGGGGTCGAGGGTTGTCCAAAAAAGGATGCCAGAATCACTGCAGATGATGAAGAAAGTGATGGTTGGCAAAAACTTCATCGCCCGTCGTGATGTGGTTCAGCAGCGGTCGGGCCAACTGGCTGGCAAGTTGTTTTGAAAGCGGCTGTGCTGAGGCTCAGTCAGCAGAGGTGGGCGTGCCGAGTGTTAACAGGTGGAGGGCTGGTGCTATAAATATTGTATCAGCAGAAAGGTTGTAGTTCTATTCTTGTTGTGATTGTCTCTCTGATTTTTAAAGAGAAGAAGGCACAAAAAAAAAGAAGAAAAAAAGAGACCCCCGACACCCGACAAAAACGACAAAGGATGAGTAGGGACTTTTCTGTCTTGAATATTTCAGAATGCGACCTGTCTTGGTTGCTGGTCTCAGGTCTGTGCAACGTTTTGGGAAACAATTCTGAACTCGCTTGACTCGCACTCGGTACCAGTAAGTGGCGCGCCCGGCGCTAACGTTACTGTAGACCTCGTGTTTTTTAGTGCCTTTTTCAATTAAGTGGCGTCGACTAACCAGCTTCAGGGGCAACCAAACAAGTCGGCAAGCTGTGTAAAAAACTAAAAAGGCTGACACGTGTATTGTGGTACAGCTTCTGTCGACGGCCATTTGACCTATTCCGGCTTTATTTCTGGCTAAAAAAAAAAAAAGAAGGCAACACCAGGTCCGGCTTGGTTTCTACTGTCGCAGTCCTGGTCGACGTAATAATATACCGAGACAATAGGTACCCAGTATTAGTTTAGCGTCACCTCCACTGGTGACTGGCCTGTCCTCTGGTGGTGCATCCACCTCTTGTTACTTGCTGCTTGCTGAATGCTGCGAGCACCACGATAGCTCTGAATGCAGCCATCCACTGCAACCAAATGCAGCTAGATGCACCCAAGTAATCATAATCATCCGTTGCCCATCCGTGCCCACTGCACATCAATCCATCACCTTGCCGCCGACTTCCCTGCTTCTTGGTACCTACCAATACCTCTGGCACCCACCCACTGCCAATCCACTCACTCACCATCAAATCCCTGTCTGTACCAGCAGCGAGTAAGCACTGGAAAAAGCCTTTCGCCCTTTCTCCCCATCACAACATCTCTATCCCCCAAAACACCTTCTCCTCGCCTAATCCATTCGATAACACGACCCTACGACACCATCGGCCGCAAATCCCTCGTGCGAGGGATCTCCCTCTTCAACCTCGTCCGCCAAATTCCCCTGGGACCCTGACCCCCGACGAAACCACAGCCTGCCAAGGTAAGAGATGATGCGACACTGTTTGCCTCGTGTACTTTTGTCTGTGTGATTCTTGTTTCCGCTGCGTTTGCCAAAAAGGCCGCGTCATGACGTCTCGACAACTTGCAATCTTTGGACAATCCCATTCATGACGGTTCCTGGCAATTCACACTCCTGACGCTCCAACTTCGTCCCTCCCCCCGACTTGATCCGCCAAACGAGCCTCACGTTGGCATTTGAGTTTGTGCACCGCTCCACCACGGCTGTCTGCGTTTCCGCGCCCAGTTTCCATCATTGCACCGCCGCCATTTACACAAACTCTTTTGTTTCTGCTCACTCACTCCATCCCGACTCTGCTGACACCATGCTTCCTCTCAGGCTCATCGCCCCCAACCTCAAAATGCCTCCTGCCGAGTATGCCTGGGATGGCGGCAAAGGCAACCTGAGCCTCGCGGTGAGACAGGCCCAGTCTGGCACCGGAGGAACCACTGGCGACGCCAACAGCACCTCGCAGCCTCCTCCGGCCAGCACTCCCAGCACTCCCAGCACCGGCAGCGAGCCGCCATCTACCGCCGGCCAGTCCACACCGACTCCCTCGCCTGCGCCCGCGCCCGCGCCCAGCACAACGGCGCCCGCGCCCTCCCAGCCGTCAAGCAGTGCTCCTCCGCCCCCGTCGAGTTCCGCTCCTCCTCCTCCTCCTCCCTCGTCGTCGTCGGCCGCGCCACCTGCGTCAACTCCTGAGCCCGCGCCCGCGCCTGCCCCGTCTTCGACATCGACATCGACGCCGGCGCCAGCCCCGTCCGTTCCAAGCTCGACTCCCGTCGCTCCAAGCACCACGCCGACGCCAGCCCCAAACCCCCCAACCACGACTGTTGAGACCAGCCTGACACCTACATCGACATCGACCGTCATTGTCACCTCCACCACCACCGGCAGGTCAATCTCTTCGTCGACCACGAGCACCCCCTCGCAGAGCCCCACTCCCGTTTCTGGCGGCAGCAGCGGCGGCGGCCTCAGCTCCTCTGGCAAGGTTGCCATCGGCGTCGTCGTCCCCATTGCCGCCATTGCCATTCTCGCCGTCATTGGCCTGTTTTGGTGGAGGAAGCGCAAGGCCCGTCTCGAATCCGAAGAAGAGCGCCGCAAGGAGGTGGAGGACTACTCGTACAACCCCAACGCCGACCCAACCATTCCCGCCGTCGGCCTCGTCGGCGGCGGCGCTGGCGGTGACAATGGCTATGAGATGCGCGAGGATACCTCCAACGGCTATCGCGGCTGGGGCTCGACCACTGCTGCTGGCTCCGTCGGCCGCAAGGCCTCGACGACGCTCTCCAACCCCGGTGCCTTTTCCGATGCCACCACGGCTCGTGCTCCCCACGACGGCCATGACGGCAACTCGTCTCAGGAGGGCGAGATTCTTGGCGCCATGGGTCCCTCGGCCGCCAACAACCGCGCCGACGTCCGCCGCGGGCCCTCCAACGCATCGTCTTCCTACAGTGCCACTGGCCGCTCCGAGGGCTCTGACAGCGGCTTGTACGGTGGTGGCCCTGCCGCCTATTACGATCAGTACAGCCAGGGCGCCTATGGTGACGGTGGTGCCGTCATTCGCGATAATCCCGCACGACGCAACACCCAGATCGAAAACACGTCCCACTTCCCTCAGCAGAGCGCGGGTATTGCTCAAAATTTTTGATCACGTTTCCAACTTGCCACGACCTACTTTTCCTTGTCATTTGTACACCTAGCAACCATCATTGTACGTTTTCGGTTATGCATTCTCCTACCAGATGCCACACACACACAAACACGACGGGGCTGCTGGACCCCTTCCAACGCAGTTACTAGACGGCAATCCGCGACCTTCTTTTTCTCTTTGACGTAAAGTCAACAAGGCACTCATTTTACGCGAAAAGGAGATGGAATTCCCGCAGACGATACATATGATGCTGAGTATTTATTACTTTAGTCCCTGCGGGCTTTCCGTCCCCATCAATTTTTCTGTTGTTGGCCTAAAAACTCGCCTTTTTGAGCTTTTGACTAGGCCATTGAATATATTCCTGGCCAGAACTCGGTCCATTTTTTTTTTTTTTTTTTGTTTAGGTGGGCCACACAAAAGAAGACAATACCAACTTGTTCTTGAATATTCCTCAATCCAGGGATTTTTGACCTTTTTTTTAATTTCCCTTTTTTTTTCTTGCTTGCATTTTGCATGTGCAATTTTCTTTCTTTTCATTTTCTGATTTATAACCTTGCTGATCTTATCTGTTATAATTCGGATTTCGTTGGATGAAGAGATGGGAGAATGATGAAGAAAGGACAGAGAGAGAGAGGGGAGGGGGGGTGTGGTATATATACTAGTATAGTAATTGGTAGCTGAATCAGTACCCAAGAGCAGAACAAAAAAAAGTATCAAATTATTCTAGTCAGGATTGAACTCTTGGTGCAAGTGAAGAAGAAGGCCGTAGATTGATTTGTGGCCTTGACGGTATTGATGCAGAGCCAAAGGAGTACAGCATACGATGAAGGGTCGGACATGGCGTGCCTGGCATACGAAATCTTGAAAGGGTTGGCACTGCATGGATCAACCCGATCCCATGTAAGACGGCATGTCGGAAGCAGCTACAAGACTTTGCAACGGACGTCGCACTGCAACCCAGCCAGTACTTCTGCTTCTGTGCACTGCAAGCCACATGTCTTTGTAGATCAAAAGGGGAAAACCTCGTTCCTGGACAATCTGTACCATGTATGAACCAAACTAAACATGCTAATGTAACATTGTGGGCCAATTGCCCCGACTACACAAGATATCCGATACAGACTCAAACGCCAACACGTGCGCACCTTTGCTCTGCTGAGACCGTCTCCAAGGCAGTCAAACATGCAAAGAAAAAACTTCACAATCGGGCCACAGACTATTTTTAGCTGGCCACATCGCGACGCTGCATCTCCTTCTGTGCCAGCTCCTGGCGTCGTTTCTTCTCTGCCCACTCGCGACTCGCGGCTCTAGAGCGTTCAGCGGCTTGCTCCCTGGCAGTCTTGACTCCCGTGTCCTGAGCTGTGTTGGGTCGCAGTCTCGGCGCGCTAATCTGACCAAGGGTGCTTTGGCGACGCGCCGTCTTTTGAGCCGCATCCAAGGAAGAAGCAGGTCTTTGGCCCGGAGTCGGGGCGCTAGTCTTCCTGACGGTGCCTGGTGCCGCGGATGCCTGTCCTGGGACGGCCGAGAGTCTCTTGCCTCGGACTGTAGCTGCAGCCTTAGCCTTAGCCTCCTCCTCCTGTAACTTGGCCTGCCGTGCCCGGCTAGCAATGGTCTCGCGAGGCACTACGCTTGGAGCACTGCTATTGTGAAAAGGGCGGGCCTTGAATTCTCGCTTCCTTCGCATTTCTTCCTCTTCGGCCCGCAGCTTCGCCTCATGCTGCTCCCTCTTTCTGCGAGAAATTGCCTCCCCAGGCAACTCGAAAGAAGGCTTTGTGACGGTTCGCAGCTTGGCAGGTGCAGCATTGACCTTTTGACTCTTTTCGAGAAGAGCTTGGCGGGCCTCGCGCTGCTCCTTTAGTCGCCGGGCAACAGCCTCGCCAGGCAGTTCAAACTTGGGAACTGTTGGTGGTTTGGTAGATTTGTATTTTGGCGATCTAGTTGGTGTGCTGCTAGCTGGACTGCCGACATTCCTGGTGGGGGGCGATGCGGGTTGGCGGTTCTTCTGACGCAGTGTCATGGAAGCAGACCGTTGCAAAGACTTTTCACTGGTCTTGCTATTGAGGCTCATCATAGAAGTGCGCTTTGTGATGGATTGAACAGAGGGTGAGCCGCGAGCAGACGTGGCGGCAGGCGACCTGACCACATCACTGGGGGCGGCTGGCTTGATTTTCGCCAGTGCACCGACGGCCTCGAGTTGCTCCTCGAGCCTATCAAGTTCCTCAAGCGAGTCTTCAATGCGCGGCATGGAAAAGGAACCAGTTCTAGAGCTTCCCGCAAGGCTTTCACTGGGATCTGAGATGCCTGAAAGGGCGGGAGAAAGCGCGCTCTCAACCATGTCCACCACCTCCGGCACCTTGAGGGCAGAACCCCGATACGGCGGAGGGGCATTTTGCTGATCCCACGACATGGTGGGATTTGACTGGGTACCGGTGATTGGTGTTGCTAAAAGGGTAACTCTGTTAGTTTGCGGCTGTTGAGTTGATACCTGCTGAATAGGTCCTGATCTCGATGCGCAGTGCAGCAGGTTGCAGCCGAAAAGCATAGCCCCGTCCGATTCAGATTGGCGACTGCGGCCATGAAACCGTGGCTGATGCAGATCGTCTGAATTCGGTTGCGCTGGACATGATATCAGCCATTTAAACTGACCTGCAAGATGCTTCTGAACCTGTTCTCGCAGAGTTGGTTCAGGCGCGGCGTGTGTGGGGGTGTTGCGGGTGGTGTTGTTTGTCGCTGAGACGAATTAGTGAATGCTACGAATGCGACGCGTCAACACTACCTTCGACTTTTTGCTTCGTGTCGCTGTTTTCGTCGAGCGCAGCCAGAGGCTCAAACGTATGGGCGCTCAAGGCAGGTCGCTGGAGACGCGGAACTTGCTGTTCAATTTGGGGCTTGACAAGCTTTGAATCCAAGCCACTCCTTATCAGAGGAATATTTTGACTATTCGGTATGGCGAGTTCACCAAGAGCGCGGGAAAAGGAATTGAGTTCCTTGTCAGCAGGAGGATATAAGTGAAGCTTGCTGTCAGTGTCTTGAAGGATGTCAAAGGCAGTCTTGTGGGTATGGCAGGGGCGGATGCTATCAGGGCGAGCCGGGGGCATTTTGCTCCAGAAGCTCCGAACTGGGCAGATATCCCTGCAAAGAAGCTGTAACAGCCAGGGGTTCGATGTGGCTTTCAATGGGGCCAAGGGCGGTCCTTTCGTAATTTCGCGGATCGGCAGAAGAGGTACGCTGGAAGAGGGGAGTCGCCCTGGCGCGATGAGCTGAAGCGAATAATTGAAAAAGGCAATTTTAAAGGCAACCGAGAAATTGAAGAGAATAGAATTTGCGAAGCAATGCAAGCCTATGGTTCTGCAGAGATTAAAAAGCTGATGCAAGGGAAAATGTTTTGATTTGGGTTGGTGGCGTTGTTTTGTTTTGGCATCTTTCCGGTTCTATTTACATGGAGCAACGCGCATGCAGACTAACTTAGCAGCTCCTTCCACGTCTGCCCCGTGCTTGGCCACTGTGCAGGCGGCCTCGTCGCTAAAAAAAAGTCGAGGCCACCATACTTCGTATAATTCATTGGAAGCCGATGACCCTGGTTCAGGGCTGATAGTGATCAAGCCCGTGGCCCGTGGCCCGTGGCACACTCTGACTGGCCTTTCTGCCTGCAGCACCTGGCTCTCCCTCCTCCCCTGCATGCATGCTCGTCTCGCTGTTTGTTCCCTGCTGTCGATGCCCCGCATGCCCGCGTTGACCATGGACGCTAAAAGTAGCCGACAACTACCAACTGCCTGACAGTAGGTAGTTACGGGTAGACCCCTCAAAAGCGAATTGCCAACGACTGGCTGCTAGCTGCTCTGGAATCCAACGAAACTTACTCTAAAAGTAATGCGGTGTGTGACCAACTGTATCTTCTTTGGCCAGCAAACAGGCCCGCCGGCTTTCGTTGGTGCTTGTCATGCTCAAATTGTCATTCATGCACAGCCAGCGAACCAATATGCCAAGAACACACAAGTATCGGTATAGCCGTGTGCATGGAAACATGCGCTGTCATTATTGCTCGTTTTCAGGCCACATCGGCCACGACAGTTGACCAGTAACTAGGCGTATTCACCCGTCCACTCGGCCGAAAATGTCCTCATGGCAAGTGCATCATGAGCTTGCCATAGATGCATCCTCAGCCGCTGCCGCTTCCATAATCTCTGTTTGAGCATGCAGCGTCGGCGCGTGTTCTGTAGGAATTCGTACAAGCGTCTCTGGGAGTGGACCGTCGTCTTCGGGCTCGTCTTCGTTTACGGGCGCAGATGCTGGCTTTGCAAGTTTTGCTGCGACAATTAGCGATTGAAATGCCATAGTCAAAACCTCACTTACTCGATGCCATATTAATAGCACCCAAGACGTTGTGCCAGTTGCCAATCACGGCTGCGATAGCTACAAAGCGTCAGTACAGAAATGTAACCACTCGGCCTGAAATTACCTTCTGTTCCATCCGTCAACGTGGACAGCTTCTGCTCTAGAGCCTCCATCTGCGATGCAACCGCTCCGCTGAGGTCTTTGAGCTCCTTAAGATGCTCCAGCTCCGCGCGTTTTTCCTCGATTCGAGCGGAAAGCGCAGACTGCTGACCGGAGGGGGCACCAATGCCACTCTGGGCACGCATATGAGTCGAAAGAGATCGCGTAGGATATGACATGGCGATAGCAATGACGGCGAGGTGCAAAGTCAGCGGTCTCGCCTCTGATCGGTACGCGTCGCGTTAGAACTTTAATTGAGTGGCCGTGTTTGCGCTTCTCGGTAGCTTCAGCGAGCTTTAGCGAGCTTGAGTGGGTTCGACAGCGCTATGGGTCGGCCTCTGGCGGGCTTACAGCGGACACACGTGCCCAACACCCCATTGCCCGGACAACCAACATCAATTCCTGTGCCCCACCCAACTTAGCCAATGGTGAACACGCAACGCTACCCAAGCCTTGTCCTTCCTGACTGCATCTTCGGTCTGCACACTTGGTTGATATTCCATCCAACGTTTTTTTTGCTCGCGCTCGCACCGATATACACAAAAGCAAAGTAGGCTGTTGTAAGCTTTAACTACCTCTAGCTACAGAAACCAAATTCACACATCGCCGCCTGCTCTATCGCTGCTGGTCAGGCAAAATGGCCAGACTAAATGAGCCAGCGCTGTCAACAGACAGCACCATCGAGAATCGTGCGACCCCCCTCCACTAACTTGATGCGACGCCGTGGTACTAACTTTGAATAATGTTCAGTTCGCAAGAAGATGCTTCGCCAAAATAGAGAACTTGCCAAAACCAACAACGTCAGAGCCCTGCGCATACGAGAACTCGAAAGCGAGCTATCAAATGCCCTCACCGAGAATCTCAAGCTCCGCGGCTACATCGTTGAGCTCGAGCAAGAGCGTCACGAAAATGATACCCGCCAAGATCATGCTCTGACCATCAAGAAGGAACTCGAAGCTCAGCTCGCGGAATGGAGCACCCTCGTTGCTGGTCTGGGGCAGGAGCCCCCAATCAAGCGGCAGTGGCCACGCGCTGCAGATGTCGCCACAGGTAGAATGAACTTCATTGCTACTCGTCCTAGCCCATCGCAAAGGCGTCTTCGGGATGTCGCAAACGACATCGAGCAACTCGGTCATATTGCCGAGCACAAAGCATACTCGCGCATGTCCATGAAGTACGTGTTGCCCGACTTGGAATCCTCACCCACTGCTAACATGTCAAGCCCCGATCAAATTCGAGCTTCACGACCCGATGCAGACTACGATGAGCTACTTCCAGAACTCCCTGCTCCTGCCTCCATCGGCCAACAGTCGACCAAGGCTGACACGACACCACGCGAATCCAGAATCCGTAACTTTTCTGGTGAGCTCGACTCCTCACCGTTGGTAGTGTCATCACCAAACCTCGACAACCTTTGCATTGGCTCTGTACCACCCACAAAGAGCATGACTCCGATGATTAGAGATACTCGGGTCCATGTCGATTCCACTCCGGACACACCGATCGCACCGCCCCTTAAGACTGGAACGAAGCGCAAGTTCAACCGGGATGATTACGAGCCCATGACATTGGAACACATCACAGACGAGAATAAACCTCCGCGGACCACAATCAACAAAGCTTCTCTTCTTGAGAATGCACGTGGCAAGACTCTCAGGGAACTTGCCGCCGGACGACGAGAAGCTGCCCGTGCTGAGGCCGCGAGAAATGCGGCGAGGGTACCGTTAGCAAAGAAGAGCACAAACGATGATGTTCAGTCGCCCAAGAAGCGTCGAACAACATCCGCCGACGAAAGTAGCTCTTTGAAAAAGACGGGAAAGAAGACAGAAAGTGCCAGTGTCAGCGCGGAAAAATTAAGGGCTTTTCTAGCCGCGGCAGCCGAAAGAAGGCTCGCCCAACAAGCAGCTCTTCCGGTCGTGGCTACGATAGAACCCTCGCGTCTGGATACAGGTACAGAGACATCATCGCCTCCACCAGCCATTGTGACCTCTTGCTCACCTGAACCTTCAGTAGGTTACAGGAAGAACAAAGGAGATACCCCACCCCCCACGGATATTGGCTCTCAAGGTGAGACGTCCAGACCAAGCCGTAGAAGCAGACCAGCCATCAGCTACGCCGAGCCCAATCTAAGGGACAAGATGAGGCGACCGAGAAACGAGACCTTTGACGCGGTTTCCGGCGAGGGCAAAAGCAGGCGCTTCAGTCACTCTGAAATCTCTACCGGCGACGTCAAGAGGGAGTCGACCGGCTCAGATTCCTTCAGAAAGTACATTACGCGCCCGCGAAGCTCTGATGTATCTACAGAGAGTGCACCAGCCCGCGTTGCAGCAGGCCACTCATCCTTGCCACATGAACTGCCGTCAACCGTGCAGGCTAATCGTCGACAGAGGAGTTCGCGCCAAGCTTCTCCAGCGAGCGAGCAGAGTGACGTCTACGAGTTTAGTAGCTCGTCACCGCACACGGAAGAAAGCTCCGGGTATCTGACACGACGAAGCGGGCGCAGAACCACTGCGCCACGAAGACTATCGGCCGCCGATAACGAGGATCATGGTGTTGTCAGCCATATCACCACACGAAGACGGAGCATGATGGTCTAGCACGAGATTGGCTATAATAATGAAGTTTGGAGTTGGAAAAATTGGGCTTGGATTTCAAGATTGGAGTTGAATTTGGATGCTTGGCTTGAATTTGTAAGCTTGGGTTTGAATTTGGAGAACTGGGTTTGGATTTGGAAACGGCATAAAGACGGCATTGGGCGTTTTGATTTCACTTTTCTTGTTCCGGGAAGGCTGGACTGATTCCGTTGTTTTCTTCATGGGCGCTTTGGATGAGGTATTACCTTTGGAATATCCCTCTTGGATTGCTTATATCCCTCTTGGATTGTTGGGTTGTTTGGATCCTCTTGGATTATTGGGTTGTTTGGATTCCTCTTGGATCATTTGGATTGTTTGGATCCCGCGTGGATTGTTTGTATCCCTCTTGGGTTGTTTTCATTGTGGATTGTTTTCATTCTCGCTTGTTTTTTGCATGGGCGCAGTTTCCAGAGAGCAAAACTCTCATGTTTGATGCCAAGATACCAAAGCAGCAGCATTTTCTAACAATGGCTTTATTTACATTTTGCTCTCCCTAAGCTCCTCTGTGTCGTACGTGCGTTATTATTGCGCAATTGCTATCTGCCATGATCATCAACATGGCGGGAATTTCTTCCAGTCAGCAGGCCCTTTCATGCTGATTCTGTGCATATCATGATATAATCGGTGCAGTCCTGCACTTTGTCTGGCCGGTGTTCGCTAGCGCAGGACCTCGTGTTCCACACCCGCGTCGCTCTCTTGACTATGACGCATTCCCCGTTTGGGGGACCGGCTTTGTATATGTGACCTTTTCCACCGCGACCGTCTCGTTACCCTGCTCGTCTTTCCTGAGCTGGTAGACGTACAACGTGAGCGAGATGCCTTGTACCTAGACTTGAATTAGCAAAAAAAAAAACCATCATCTACCCTTTGCCACAGCCAAACGCAAAACACACGACCACCTACATCCATCAGGCAGAAGCTCGGGGTCGACCCCTCGCCGTCGTCGCCCCAGCCATTGAGAAAGGCGCCGGTGGCGCTGCCCGGGTTGACAAAGAACTTGTCCATGTACTCAAAGGCGTCAAACTTGTGGGTGCCGCCGTAGCAGAGGACGTCGACGTCGAGGCGGTTTGCTTCGGCGAGGAGAATGTCGGGCTCGCTCGAGACGAGCGTGAAGCCCTCGACGAGGCCGACGCGGACCCCGCCGTGCGTGACGACCTGCGTCAGCGGCAACGACGTGGCCTCGACGTCGTACCGGCCCTTGACGATCTTGAGGTCGGGCGCAATGGACCGCAGGTACTCGTACGTGGTCTTGTCGGTCAGGTTGCCGAGGCACAGCGTCTGGCCAATCTTGCCGGGCGCGAGGAGCTTCTTGAACTGTAAACGAGGGTAGTAGTAGTTGTTGTTGTCAGCAGTTGTGGTTTTCGTGTGAGAGAGGGCATGCGGTCGTCGTCGTCGTCGGCGGCGGCGGCGACGGCGACGGCGACGGCCGTTTGTTTTACCTTGGCGGGAAAGTCGAGAGCTCGGTCGGGGATGTGGACGTCACCCAGGACGAGAATTAGAAAAGCCATCGTGTCCTGTTCCTCCCTATGCAGCTGGGGGCTGCAGCAAATCGTGCGGCGCGGTTGGGGGTTTAGGCGGGCGGGCAGGTCGGAGTTGGATGATAAGTCGCCGGAGCTCTGCTAGGTTCAACGGGTGAGGCTGGAGGGGCAGCTGAGTGACGAGTTCGCTGCAGGTTGCGTAGACAGCGCCGCCGCAGCACACGAACAGTGGCTACCTACAGTGGTGTAGGTCTGTGTGTGGCTACCTAGAACCTAGCAGCCTAGCAACTTAGTAGTGAGGCTCATCCCGGTACAGCGATAACTCGGCTAATATACTCGCTATAGAAAACTCCACATCGAAGAAAAGAGACATGGACGGATCTTATCGCTGGCGGGGAGTTGCCGATAAGGAATTTTTTCTGGATGGTGCACCGAAAAATTTGGGCCTGGCTTGGACTGCCTTCTGACCGACAGAAATATCACCAATCTTTACTGGTTATCGATCAACTATACTTTTCGGACAAGATGGCGACGCCATCTTTGGCTGAAAAGCTTGATAAGATCAAGTCGCCCGGTCTGCAGAGCCAGCAACGTGTAAGCCAAATTCCAGACTGCATATTACGGCCCGACTGCTGACATCTTTGATAGACGGTTGTTGTGCTCAAGGCTGTCGAGTCGACTTTGAAGGAACAAAACACTGCACCTACGCCGACCGGATACTTTGCCGCACTTCTCGCTCTCCTCCAGAATGCCAACAGCAGCGGCACCGTCAACACGGAGCTGGCCATGCCGGCCATCTACCTACTCGACGTCGTCACACCGTACACCCCCGAGGCGCTGCTGCGCTCCAAGTTCACCACGATTCTCACGCTGCTGGCGCCGGTGCTGCTAATGGCCGACGACGCGGAGCCACTGCTGCTACGCACGTCGATTGGCTGTCTAGAGTCGCTGCTGCTCGCGCAGGACGCCGCCGCGTGGGAGCTGTCGGTTGCGCAGGTTGGCCCGCGCCGCGCCGTCGCCGGCCTGCTCAACCTCGCACGGACGCCTCGACCCAAGATCCGCAAGCGTGCCCAGGATGCCCTCAAGCGTGTCTTGCGCAACCCGCCTCCGAGCCCGGCCCTCGACCACCCGGCCGCCGACATGTGCGCCCAGACGGCGCTCAAGAGCCTCGAGGAGCTCGCGGCGGCGGCGATGAGCGCCCGCAAAGGCAAAAAGGTCGCCGCCGCTGCGGCGCACGACCCCGAGCTCATCCACGCCCTGCAGCTCGTCAAGACGGTGGCGGCGGCGAGCGGCGGCTGGCCGAGTACAAAGATTGAGTCGCTCTGCGAACTGCTCCTCAACATCGCCAAGGCGGGCAACGAATACATGACCATGGCTGCGTTTGAGATTTTCGAAATGATTTTCGAGGGCATGAGCGAGGAAGTGTCATCAGCCAAGCTTCCCCGTCTCATGGAAATCATTTCTGAGCTGCGACCGGCCGCCAACGACACACAACTGGTCCCGCCCTGGCTGGCCATTCTTTCCCGAGGATACGACGTCTCTGCGCAGCTCGAGCCCGAAGAGACCTTTCAAAGGTTGCCAGAACTCTTCAAAATGGTTGCACAGTTTCTAGAATCACAGTCCGAAAACATTCGCATCTCCGCCTCGGAGTGCCTCATCTCGTTCATGGCCAACTGCGTGCCTCAGCAAGTCATCGTCGATCCTTCAATATACGACGAAAAGACGCTCGAGAAGATTGCCAAGACGGCCGAGTCTCTCCTGACTGTCCAGTTCCAGGCCGCCTGGCTTCAGACCTTCAACGTCCTGGCCGCCATGTTCCTGTCGCTGCGCTGGCGCGCCAATCCGATTCTACTCAGTGTCACCAAGACTATCGGCGAGATTCGCGAAAACGCATCGTTTCGCAACAAGAAGGAGGCTGACGATGTAATTGGTCAGTCAGTTCGCGCCATGGGTCCCGAGGCCGTCCTTTCCGTGCTGCCGCTGAACCTGGTCAAGCCCGTCAAGGGCCAGGCCGGCCGCGCCTGGATGCTACCCATCCTCCGTGACTACACCAGCAACACGAACCTTGCCCACTTCAAGCGCGAGATGGTGCCCCTCAGTGAGGTCATGTTCCAGCGCGTCCTCGAGCACGGCGACGCGCCCAAGACCATGGAGGTCAAGATTTACGAGACGATCGTGCAGCAGGTGTGGTCCATCCTTCCCGGCTACTGCGACCTGCCGCTTGACCTGGCGGAGGCATTTGACCAGTCCTTTGCGGAAATGCTCGCCAACCTCCTCTACAAGCAGACGGAGCTGCGCCTCGATGTCTGCCGCGCGCTCAAGACGCTCATCGAGTCGAATCAGGCGCTGGCGGCGATTGCCGCCGACGAGGACGATTTCCTGCTGCAGGCCCGCGTCGGCAAGGAGGCGGCGGCAGCCAACCTCACCCACCTCGGGCAGTACGCCGCCAACATGCTCGCGGTGCTATTCAACGTGTACACCCAGACCCTGCCGCAGAGTCGGGGACCCATCCTGCAGACCGTTAACGCCTTTCTCAGCATAACACCCAATCAGGAGCTCATGGACACGTTTGACCGCGTGAGCAAGATGCTCGCCGCGGAGCTGGAAGCCCTCGGCACGGCCGAGAAGGAAAAGAATGGCGGCCAGAAGGGCAAGGACCACATGCCTTCGACCGCGCAGACACTCATGGACCTAGTCATCACCATGTCGGCGTACCTGCCACGCGAGAGCTTCGCGACGCTCTTTGAGATTGCCTCGCTCATCATCAACCGTGATGACGAGCCGCAGTTGCAGAAGAAGGCGTATAAGCTGATCCCGCGCCTCGGCACGTCGGAGCGCGGCAAGGCCGCTCTTCAGGAGCGCAACGCCGCCTTGCAGCAGCTTGTCGTTGCCAGCACCGACAAGGTGTCCGCGCCGGCGCGCCGCGACCGCCTCGCCGCCATTTCCGCGCTCCTGCCGCACGTCCCCGATACGTCGTTGCACTTTATCCCGTCGGTCCTCAGCGAAGTCGTCATTTGCTGCAAGGAAAACAATGAGCGCGCGCGTGAGGCCGCGTACGAGCTGCTCGTGCAAATGGGCGCGCGCATGGCGGCCGCCGACAACGCGCCGATTGACAATAAGCAGATCCCGCACATGCCCGACGACGCGCCTGCGGGCACCGCCAATCTGGAAGAGTTCTTCACCATGGTGAGCGCGGGGTTGGCGGGCAGCACGCCGCACATGATCTCCGCGAGCATCACCGCCATTAGCCGGCTGCTGTACGAATACCGCGGCGCGCTGTCAGAGCAGACGCTGTCGGACCTGGTCCAGACCATGGACCTCTTCTTAACGTCCAACAACCGCGAGATTGTCAAGAGCTGCTTGGGCTTTGTCAAGATTTGCGTCATCAGCCTGCCCGTGGAGCTGATGCTGCCGCGGCTCGCCACGCTCGTGCCCAACCTTTTGGTCTGGAGCCACGAGCACAAGGGCCACTTCAAGGCCAAAGTCAAGCACATTCTCGAGCGCATGGTCCGCCGTTTCGGCTACGATGCCGTCCACCAAAACTGCCCCGAGGCTGACCGCAAGCTCATCACCAACATTCGCAAGTCCAAGGAGCGCGCCAAGAAGAGAAAGGATGCCGCGCGCGCGGGTGCCGGAGCCGACGGCGACAGCGACGACGATGACGAGGAGGAAGGAAACGGAAACGGCAAGCAGCAGTTTGACACGGAATACGACCGCGCCATCTACAGCAGCGAGTCGGAAGGCGACGAGGACGGCGATGATGATGACGAAGCGGCGGCGCCCCGGCCAAAGAAGAAGACGCAAAAGGGCGGCAAGACATTTATTCTCGAAGACGATGACGAGCCGCTGGATCTGCTCGACAAGAAGGCGCTCGCCAACATTTCCTCCACCAAGCCCTCCAAGATGCGGCAGCCGCAGAAAAAGTCCAAAGCCAAGCTCGACATCGACGGCAAGCTCATCCTCGGCCAAGACGACAATGACGACGAAAACGCCATGGAGATTGACCAGCCCGAAGCGGGTAGTGGCGGTGTCGGCGCGTATGTCGCCGCCATCAAGGGCAAAGACGCCGCGCGGCGTGGCCGCGGCGGCAAGCTCAAGTTTTCGAACCGCCGCTCCCGGGACGACAACGACGGCGACGATGACGAGGATGGTGGTGTGCAGCTGGATGAGAAGTCTGCCGCGGTGGTCAAGAGCCGCATCAGCCCTGGCAAAGGAAGTCGCGGTGGTGGTGGTGGTGGTGCTAGAGGAGGTCGAGGCGGCAGAGGCGGCGGCGGAGGTCGAGGCGCCCGATCGGGACGCGGCGGCATCGCCAATGGCCGGAGAGGTCTGGGCGTGGAAAAGAAGCACGGGCCGACGGGTGCAAACGGCATCGCCAAAGGTCGACGAGGCGGCCGGAGCTAAACGATACCATCCCAAGGAAAGGGGCACAACAATGAACTGGCATTTTCCATGGAAGCGAGAGGAGGATTTAGAGAAAGTATGGATGCGCGTTTATTTGTTTTGGGCTCACACGAAAAAATAAAGAGACTGTATATACTTGGTATCATGACTCAATACCATTCAGAGAACACTCAAAAGAATCACGTAGGTCGAATTTGTATTACAATGTGAATAAGTGGTGTTTGTATTGTGATCGTCAAAATACATCATTTGAATATGCATGTCTCTTTCCCAAACTCATTTGTAACTTCCCCGGACCGTTTTCAGGAACTGGTAGGAAAAATGATCATAGTCTTCGTATAGTCTTTCCCGCAGCGCTATGCAAATTCAAAAGTAAAAAGAGATTAGAGATTGCAGCCAAAAACATCAAACGACAAAAACGTCCGACAACAAATAAGGTCGTGCGTGACTAACGAAATGGCGACATGATTCGGCTCAGCATGCAATCATCTTCTCTTGCCTTCCAACCAAAACGTGGATCGTTTCACTTCACATCGTTCACTTGCCTCCTCCAGTCAAAAAACGTATATATATGCCCAAAGAGCATGCCCGTAGGTCTTAATCGAGAACAATGACGTTCCCTCGTGGCCCGTGCCGTCGTGGCGATGCCTGGATTGGCGGTGACCGGTATCCATGTCCTCGAGCCTGCCCGTGTGCATACTGGCCGTCTCTGGTGGTGGTGCTCCAGCTGCTTTGATTTCTGCATTGTGTGAGCACATTATCAAGGTTTTCGGCGTCAAGAGTCTTGCCCAGGAAGAAATAGAGGTAAATGAAAGAAGTAAAGAAGAAAGAAACAAAAGCGGAAGAAACCAGCAACACTCACAGGTCCCTACGAGGTGATGGGAAAATCCCTTGGTGCTCGGCATGAGATGGTGACTGCGACACGGCGCGAATATGGATCGCGCCATAGTCTCGGGGGTCGGAAACCGCCATGGGAGCCGGCTGCGGGGGACTAGTCCGGTATTGAGCTCTCCACGGAGGCACCGCATGGTGCGTCATCTCCCGCGAGACAGGGTACAGCTCGACGCCTTCCATGTCGTGATCCTGCACCATCGGACTCTCGCGGCGCGAGGCAGCATACTGGCGGCTTCCATACGGCTCCGGGGGCCGAGACCAGCGTCGTTCCACTTCACGAATCAAAATGGGTTCCTCCAGGACGGGGACTCTTTGTTCTTCTGGCTGGGTGACGCGCTCGTAGAAACCTCCCCGATCCTCCATAACGATGGGGTTGGAGCGCTCTCCTGGCCGGTTTACATCCATAATTATTCTGTGAGCGGTGGTAGGACCTTGTGGTTGTACTTGCCAAGCGTCAACCTGAAAGGCGCCATTAGGTCCGGGTGGTTGTACGTCGTTTACTTGCCTAGATGCATGGAGATTTACTTCTGTCCCGTAAGGTGGCCGATAAGGGTGATTCATGGGGATCTGAGGAGACATTCTCGGGTACCCCGATGGGGGGCCGGGGTTTACCATGTATGGAGCACTTCCTCCAGGTACGGCAGTCTGATACTGAGGCTGATTCCAGACATCTGGGTGCGGAGTATCGACAGCCCGTTGGGGAGGTATGCAACGCACAAAGGAGGGCTGCATTGGTGATATGGGCTCTATCGAGGGAAGTGGTACATCCTGGGACGGGGGTGTCATGGGCCGGGAAGCAGCTTGCCCTGGGAACGCCGGTATATGAATTGGCTGCATCGAAACAATAGGGCGCAGACGCTGCTGCCGGTGATGGATAGGGTAAGATCCGGTGTCAGTATCCATGGCCGTGGAAGAGGAGGAGCCCCGGACCTCTCTATTTCGCCGAATGGCTTCCTCCCACGCACGGTACCGTTTGAAACCTCGTTGGTTTCGCCTGTGAGATCTAGAGCCTTGCTGATTAGGGTCGGAAACAGACGACTGTACATGTACAGGATGAGCCCCAACATGGCCCGTCTGCAAGTCCATGAGAATATCTGATTCGGGTTCTGGCCGGGGTAACCCGGGGCTTGACGGTCCAGCAACTGAGGGCTCCACATCGGACTCCTCGACTGAGGCAGTGTAAGTAGACTCGTCGTCGTCGGAATCTCCAGTCTCAGAGTCTGAAATGACGACTACTTCGCGGAGGATTTCGTCCAACTGATCGCGGCCAGTTTCTTCATCCCCTCGCCACTGGACGAGGGTGTCAAGGCAAGGCTGTTCCACAAGTTTGCGGGCACGATCCCAGGTTCCCTCCTTGAGCAGCTGGTCATACGGTGTATGATTATGACGGATATGGGCCAGCACTGCTAACTGGACTCTTCTAGCCAAGGGAATGTCTTTGGAAAGGCCGACGGGCCCCGCGCCTCTCGTGGCCACGCCCTGGGCATCGTGGTTAGAGTTAGCTAGGGACACGGCAAGAGAGTGGAAACGAACTCGGGTAAAGGAATGATCAATGATGGCTTGACGATCAGTGTTGGGGATACGAGGAAACAAGTCTCTGAGAGCAGCGTCAGCCTGTGCGTGATAGATTTCCTGCGACTCGGGAATCGGCTCAGGTGATCCATTCGTGGAGACGATGGGCAGGGAGGAAAAGTGTCGCAGGCTGTCTTTGGCCTCCTCAACAATGATTGCCCTGATGTGATGGCCAATGCGGTGAGTTTGACCCGATATTTGATGTCCGGGGCGGCTTTTGGAACTCTGTGTGATGGGTGTTAATATGAGGGGCTACACTTGTCGGCCGACGCACGGCCACCTACGGAAACGATGAAGATCATGGCATCTTTTTCTCGAGATATCTCTTTGCAGGCCGTTGTTAGAGCGGGATTGCCTATGGGAACAAACTCGAACCCTGGGGGCGGCTCTTTCTTGGGGGTGAACTAGGGATGGTGAGTCGAGGAAGAGGTTACGGGCAGGCGGCATCATGGGCAAACCTGGTATTCAAGCTTCTTCTTCTTGTTCTCGTTGGCGACAAACTCAAAGTACGTGTGATGCTTGGACTTGGGTTGGATGGTCTTTGTGACAAAGCCTTCGGGCACAGGCGCAGACGGGTCGTACTGGGACCTGTTCTGCCTCATGTGCCTTTCCTTTGGGCCGCCAACCACCGCGGCGGGGAGGCCGCGCTGTTCCCTCACCATTTGTGGCAGCTATGTCATGTTTATGGGTTCAAGACAGTTGAGATGCAGGCAGCAAGTTGACGAGGCTGGAGCGTGAGCGCAGCCAGGCCAACAGAGAAAGAGGCCTCTGAGAGGTGGTGGGCGAGTCGTTAGTGATGCCAAACAAGCATCGGGTCTGCAGCGGCAAGAGCTTTGGCCAGACAGGTACCGCGAGGGGTGTGCAAATGACCACACCCGAGAAGGGTAAATCGGAAAAGAGCAAAGGTGAAGAGCGGAGCAGCCCGGGCCTTTTGAGCCAGCTAGAAGCGCGTTGATGGATGTTGGGGAAGTTGGGCCACGATTGAGGTCGGTTAGGCAGATCATGATTAGGTAAGCATGCAACTGCGATGTGAAGATGCAAAGCGTGCATCACGTGTAATGTATGGCGGCCAGACGAGATTGGGCTGTAACTGGGGATTGAATAGGGCGGTCTCGATTTATGCAGCTTGCGAGTTCAAGGACCAGTCAAATCAGGCGAAAAAGCGAACTTTGAGGCCATTGGCGGCGAGATGCAGCGTCACGGTTGGTGCAATGCAGGATGGGTTTAGATTGGCTCTTCAAGTATTACAGTGTCAGGAAAACCACAAGACAATCGGTGTGGCTGTCGATACTGCGTGGAAGCGTACGAGAAATACGGATTTCAGGTCACCGAGAGGCAGAATGTTTGCGTGATACATCTATGACAAGACACGACGCATGAAGCTTGCTCATGCTCCTTGCCATAATCTGCGTATAGACTGCGTGGTAGAGGCTCTGGAGGCCGGGATTGGGACCGCATCATGGCATGATTAATCTCTGCACATTGTAAAGACGCAGAGCTGCGATGATCGTCGGAGTTGCATCGGAGGTGGTCGGGTCGATGAGTACCAGCAATAGGTAGTTGGGGAGTATCGCCGTGGTGGTGACACTAGGGCGTCAATCTGACGCCCAAAATGTCAAGTGGTAACTGAAACAAATCATGTAGAGCAAGGCATAGTGCCAGAGTATCTGACTAAAGTTTTATGAGACCCGTTTGGCAAAGATGAGATGTTTGTGCATGAGATTCGATACGGTGTAGCAGCCGAATGGAGTAGGGTCAGCACTGGCAAAGCAATAAGCATGCAAATAATGCTGCATACTGTGTCTATCCAGGCAGATGAGCCAAGGACGTGACAGTGATTGAGTCGCAGTTTTTGATGGATGCGATGAAGTGCCCTCTCGGCTTACTTGGTTTGTTGCGTTGGTGCTGGATCTTCAGAAGAGTGGTGAACAAACAACATGTGTGGTCATAATGGAGTAATGGTACCGCCGGTCCCGAAGCGATAGCCGGGTTGGGCACGTGACTGGACTGTTGATGAAACACACGTGACTTCGACTGGAAGCCTGGAACAGCTGGAACAGGGGACGAAGATGTGCGGGGCCTTTCGGCATCAGGGGTCGGGCGCTAGTTAGTTAGGACAGCACTGCCACGGTATTTAGCAGGGCAGGCAGCGAGATAATCAAGTACATATGCAAGGCGGTGCCAAGGGCGAGAGATGGCGTACTATGCTATCCTGCAGAGCAAGCAAGATGCGCCAAACAAGATGGGCCAAACAAAGCGCAGGCCTGAGACGAACAAGACATGTGTGTACCAGTAGTACGACGGTGGTCGGGCTTTGGGATTTGACAGCTCAGAGCTGAGAGTGTGCCGAGTCCGAGTGCGACGCCAGCGAGGTCAGTGTAGCGATGCCAGTGCATCATGGCTGGAGTGGGGGTGTTGGGACGGTACCTGTAGGAAACATGGCAATGGCGTGAAAGAAAAGGTACCTGTTGAACCGACTAGAGGTTGCCGCTATTTAGGGCGTTTCGAGAGACGTGCTTGACGTGGTGGGTGAGGGTGGGTGGGTGGCAGGCTGTGCCGTCGGGGCGGGTGGGCTGATGTTTGGAGGAGGCGAAAGATTGTTTATTGATTGATGCGACGATTCGTTTGCATGGAGACTGAATTATTAGGCTGTGGGCATTATTAGATGAGAATGCCAGGCAGGCAGACAGAGGCTAGACAGCGGGCAGAGGACCAAGGTAGAAGAACGATTGGGTTAGCAACGAGAATTAACCTTGGATACGTGTTAGATGCACAAAGGGTAAGTACGTAAGCTCCAAGGCGCTAGACGGGAATAGTTGGACGAGGAACGGCAAAAACGGCGGCAGCAGTTCCCAGACCAAAGAAATCGAGTGAGCAGGTATTAATATGAGGGATTGAAGCGTTGGAGAAGAGGAGCGGTAATTGGCTGAAGAGAGGCGCGGCACCCTGGTTGCCGATTGTGGAAGGAGTTGAGCGTCGTCATCTTTTCAGCGGTCATCTTTTTAGCTCTGGCTAATTATAAACCAGTCATGTCGTTTATGTCTGAATGGCATTGTGTGCATAACAATCAAAGGCTCTGAGCGCCGGTCAACGTCCGCCTTCAGCGTTAGCTGGGACTGAGCCAGTCGTATTTGTAGCGCATTTTAATGCATCGTGTTCATCGGCTTGCTCTAAAAGTAACTGAACTATTTAAAAGGTCTATACAGTTTAAAAAGACTGCTAAAAAGGAAATGCAGCAGGTCACCATTTTAGCGTATTGCCCAGCACTAGGCAAAGGAAAAAGCTGACGCGTCCCTCATCCCCTTGGGATCCACTAACCCACCTCAGTCTGGCCAACCACTATCAAGCCTGTGGATATATGGACGGCTCTCTTTCCCGAGCCTTGCTCCTTTCTAAGTTACTAATTTTCTGCCTATTTTCTGCCTATCCTTGGTCTTTTGCTTGGCTCTCCTACTTTTTGAGCCTTGTTCGCTGGCCCCTCTCCCTCAAGCGTCTCCCAGGCTTCTTGGCTCCATCGCTACCCCCGGCTCGTTACTGCCACCGTGCCACCCCCCATTCCATCCGCCGCCAGTCTGTTGCCATTCATAGCCACAACAGCCCCCTTCCGCTGCCTCACGTCACATTTTCCTCCATCTCTTCCCTCCATCTTCTCTCCTCCAACACCATCACATCAACAAAACAGATCGCCTTGGTTGTTTTTTTATTAACCACCAATTTCAAATCAAAACGTTTGCAATCGAGTCTTGACCATTACTCGATTCCATCGCCACTTGACTATTTACCACCGCCTCGCCTTGACGGCAGCTCATCCATCACCATGTCGGCCTCGGCCCAAAACGAATTCGACGCTCTGCTCGACCTTTCCGAGTTTGATGCCAACTATCAGTCTCCTTCGCTCTCCCCAAACATGGGCGCCAAACCTACCTTTGCCAGCCCCATTTCCGACATGACGACTCCCTCTGTCTCATCCAACACAACCTCGCAAGCCATGACCGGTCCCAGTCACAACTACGACATGTACCGTCAGCAGACCGGCTTTGTCCCCGGCGCCCTCACCAATACCATGGCTGTCAACCAGACCAACAACACTGGCTATCAGGACTTTGGCCGCCTCGACTATCTCACCAGCTTCTCTCCTGACAATGATGTCTTTGACTTCAATACATCGCCCTCACAGCCTACCCTTCCTACTTCCGAGCTCGACCTGGACTTTGATGCTTCCACTACGGATCAGTTCTTCACCGTCAACCCCAGCAATATCGAGCAGCACCGCCATCAGCAGCAAGCTTCCGCTACCAGCTCTCCCGGCCGTCTCTGGCCTGGTTGCCACACCCAGGCTGCCGCCGTTGCCAAGGCCCAGGCTCGTCAGCGCCAAATGATGCAGCAGACCCAGAGCCAAAAGGCTCGCGGCAAGGCTCCTCAGGTCAACGACCCCATTGTCGAGCAAAAGATTACCCAGCTCCTCAACAACATGCGCCAAAAGCCCGCATCGGCCTCTGGCGATTCCCAGTCTGGCTCTCTCAGCATGCCTCGCTCAAAAAAGTCGGAGGAGGACATGGACGAGGATGAGCGTCTCCTTGCCAGCGAGGAGGGCAAGAAGCTCACCTCGAAAGAGCGCCGCCAACTTCGCAACAAGGTCTCTGCCCGTGCCTTTCGCTCTCGCAGAAAGGAGTACATCTCGCAGCTTGAGAGCGAGCGCGACCACAAGGATGACGAGGTCACCAGTCTCCGCCAGAGCAACCGTGCCCTCATGGAGGAGAACAAGCGTCTGTCCGACCTGACCCGCATGCTTCTCTCGTCGCCCAGTTTCTCCAACTTCCTCGACCATCTGAGTACCAACTCGGCTCCCATTCCTCAGGTCCCCATCAAGGTCGAACCTCAACCCGAGCAAGAGCAGGCTCAGATTCCCAAGGATGCCAACCCCTACGGCAACCAGTCTCAGCAGCAAATCGGCATGGCCATGATTCCTGAGCAGAGCATGGACTACTCTATGCTTGCTCTTGATGGCTACAACTTCCAGCCCACCGTCTTTGTCGTTGACACTCCCGAGATTCCTGCTCCCATCGACGTCAGCCTCCTTTCTGGCAAGACTTGCACCATTGTCGAGTCCTTTACCGAGGAGCAAAAAGTCGACGTTCCTGTCATTGAGCGCCCCGTCCAGACTGAGAATATTGAGCCTAGTTATGTTACTCCGGTCGACGACAAGTTCGAGTCTGACCCCGAGTTTGCCCTCTTCCACGCCCAGTCCTCTACCCCTGCTGCCGAATCCACTGTCGTTTCTGAAGGTCTCTCTCACATTGATGTCTTTGGCGGCATCGATGCCGACAAGGCCCTGTCTCGCTTCGAGCTTGTTGATGCTACCGAAGCGGAACATTGTGCTGTCTACGCCATGGCTCGTGTCCAGCGCATCTCTGCCAGTGCCGAGTCTGTTATCGCTAGATTAGAACTTCTCACTCTGGAGTTGTAATTGGCTGAAAGCGTTTGATTTTGCAGCACAAAAGATTTGAAGCGATTATGGATTGAGCAGAGCGTTTCATTTGTACCACATGTACTGTGCATATCGGGACTGGATTACTGGGGTGACGGATACTGGCGTTGGGGACAGGCACTGGCTTGCTTTTCTTTTTCTTTATATTTATATATATATTCAAGTTGCGCCTATATGAGTATAGATAGATCCGCAACGGTTCACTGCTCAATGACATTTAACATTAGAATATCTTTTGACTCTTTTAATTTTACCTCGGGACCGTTTGGTAAAGTGTACTGGCTACCTATGAAAGCTTGACATGGGACGTGACTGAGGCAGATATTGGAGTTTCATCGTGACACGTCTGGGGCGGTCGATCATTGGGGTATGACCCGCCAACGGGCACAGCACGACGACCGCATTAATCGCTAGGCAGCCAAATGAGGAACAACAATTCATGCATGTATTTTTAGCTCTGACACTCAGCCATAATGCCAATCTGCCGTCGCAAGAAGTGAATTGCCTGCGTACAACCATGGTTGCCTCGTAGCACGAGCGGTATTGCTTGCATGCTGGCGTCTCGTGCGCGCTAAACGCAAAGGTTTGGGACGAGAAGCAAAGGATAGATGGCCGAGGCTCGAGAAATATATAGTAGGTAGTCTCTAGTTAGGACTGATGGCGTGAATATGGGACATGGTTTTTTTTTTTTTTTCTTTTCCGAAATTGGCATGTTTACTAGGCAGTGAATGGTTGGTTAATGTTGGCATAAATCTTCCGTGTACAAGTGCCACCTTTACTGTCATGCCCGTTGAAGAGAGAAGTGGTGCATTTTGTTTGTTGGTCTACATTAGGCGGGGCGGTTCATGACAAAGACCGGAAACAAAACGAATCAGATAGGTTACTCTATACATATTTCACTTGCCTTGTAATCAATCGGAAACAAAACAGAGAACTCCGGGCCATGGCAACTCTTGACAAGACCACACACACAGTGTACATCAAATCACACCTTGCTCCGCCAAAGTACCATGGGTCATGGCCGCTCTCCTTTCTGCAAAGGACAACAACCTCTCTGATCAGGAAAAGCCTGGAATTTGTCCAACAACAAGAACTAACTAGCTCAATGGGGCGCAGCTACTCCAACGTCTTGGCGACCTCCGTCTTCCCATTCGCGCACCCCGACGCGCGCCTCACGCCAGCAGCCGCCTTGCCCGGCAGCGCCGCGATGCCAAATGCCGCGTGCAGACTCAGACTAATCGTGCCAAACACAATCAGAGGTATGAGCGTATACGTCAAGAAATCTAAACCGCCCCGCCTCGGCGTCCACCCGCCATCAGTTAGCCCATCCTTTTTTTTTTCTTCACTTCTAGACAACGTTGGGGGGGGGGGAGGAGATCCAAAAAAAAGAAACTTACACACAAGACCCCCCGAGCGCCTCACCACCTCGTATAGCTCCCCTTTCATAATGGCCTCGGCCACGGCGTCGTCCCTCCACGGCCCGACGAGCCTAAACTTTGTGTTAAAGTTGGATCCCATTGCCCACGTATACGCGCATCGCCAGCCCCTCCTCGCCACTGCCCTCCACGTCGGCGCCGCGCCCATGTCCAGCGCCAGCTGGTACGCGTAGCTCTCATGGTCGACGCCCCTCTTCTCCACCCAGACGTCGTACCCGGCGCGCGGATGCAGCCGCCAGTCCATCTCATACCCTTGCACCGCATCATCTTTTGCGGGCTGGGAGCCACGCGACGGCGGCGGTGGCGGCTGCAGCACGAGGCCCTGGTGCTGCAGGAGCCGGAGAACCCAGAGCTGCGCCTGTAGCTCGGCGAGCGGCGGGATGGCGCCGATGCTGGGCCGGACGAAGCCGATGAAGCCGACGGAGGGGCAGGAAGGGTCGTAGATGCCCCGGACTGAGGCGGAGGAGAGGGAAGGGTAGCCGTGGTCGAGGATGGGGAAAGAGGTAATGTAGCCGGTGGCGAGAATGACGACGTCGGGGATGAGAGATGGTGGTGGTGCTGCTGCCTGGGAAGCGGAGAGAAGGGGGGTGGAGGATGAGGATGAAGATGAGGATGGGGATGGGGGAGATTGAAAGTGCATGGTGCCGGAAGAGTCAATGTGAGAGGGCCAGGACTGGACGGAGATGGTGCGGCCGGGGTGCGGCCGCAGCGGCACGTTGAGGATGCGCATCCGGAGGCGGTTGAGCAGCGACGTGGAGCGGTGGTTGGCGGAAAGGTACGGCAGCGCGCGGTCCGACTTGACCATGAAGACTATATATACAATTTATACAACACCATCAGATTAGCTCATCTCGGGCTTTACCATGCTCGGCCACGCAAAAGCAAAAGGTGAAAAGAAGAAGAAGAAGAAGAAGAAGAAGAAGAAGAAGAAGAAGAAGAAGAAGAAGAAGAAGAAGAAGAAGAAGAAGAAGAAGAAGAAGAAGAAGAAAGAAGAAACGTACGGGAATCCAGGTGCTTGCGCTCCTTGCTCATCTGCCCGACCCATTGGTCCGGGCCCTCTTCCGTGCCGCTGATGCACCAGTGCGCCTTGCGCACCCAAAAGTCGTACGCCGCCCATAGGAGCGGGCTTCGCTGCAGGCGCGGGTGCGCATACGCCGTGTCAAAGAGGCTGGCGACTGAGGTGTCGACCGGCTTGTTCGGGCGAGCACCGGCCGGCAGCGGTCGTCCGCGCGGCGTCGGCACCGGAATAATCTAACCCCCCCAAGATTTCTGTGTCAGCTCTCTCTCTCTCTCTCGCTGTCTGTCTTTGCATCTTCCAGAAGAAGGCGGGGGAGAAGGGGGGCTTCAAACCTTGGGCGCGCAAAAGAAGCCGCCGCGGTGGCACAGCGTCACCGACGCCGTCGGCGCCGTCACCGCCAGATGCGCCATGTCCATGCCCGTCTCCCCCGCGCCCAGCACCACCACGTGCGTGCCCTCGCCAAGCTGCGCCCGCGTCTTGACCTCGGACGAGTGCAGCACCGTCTTGACTCTTTCCAGCCCGGGAAGCGCGGGGATGCGCGGCAGCACGTGCATGCCGGTGCAAATGGCCACGGCGTCGCAGTCCCAAGTCTCGGTCGCGCCGCCCGTCTCCGTAGAGGTGAAAATTTCGACGGTATGACCGCCGCCGCCGCCGCCGCCGCCCGCGTCGGGATGATGATGACTCCTCCGGCTCCGGGTGATGCGCGTGACGCGGGCTCGGCAGCGCACGTGCGGCCAGAGCTGGAAATGGCTCAGGTAGTCGCGCAGATACTGTACGTAGGCGGCGGGCGTGACGAAATCGGGCGCAGAGGCGGGGAGGCGGAAATCGGAAAAGGCGGTTAGGTACTTTGACGAGACCATCTGCGTTTTTCATAGAGTGAGTTGGGGGTGTCAGAAAGTGTAGAGGGGGGAAACTGGAGGGGGGGGAGGAGGGGGGTTATAATCACCTCGGCGTCTTCGTAGACGCGCGCCACAAAGGTGCCGCCAATCTCGTCCTCGGCTTCATAGAGACGGACTTCGAGCGGCGGAATGTCAAAGAAGTGATGCGCAGTGGCGAGAAATTTGAGCGTAACGAGGCCCCCGGGGCCGCCTCCGACGACAGCGACTTTCATGGCTTGTTCTGGTAATCTTGAACCACGGAAATGTCGTAAGGTGTGAGTTAATAATGTCTTTGATTAAGAAGATTAAAACGATAATTTGTCTGCCGGAGAAAAGGTGACAAGATGACACAAGTGAATCACGGCATCGGTTGAGATATATAAATGCTTCAACTGCGGTCATCGTAAAGCCCACATCTGAGAACAAGTGTGTCGATCATGACATTGTAGGGTCAGAGCGTCTCGACAATGGCGACAGGAACCGCAAACAAAGAATCATCATCGGAAATGGCAATGGCCGCGACGGAGCACAAAGAAACGTTGGCCTTTGTTGCTCTCTTGTTTGTTGCGTCACGGGTGCGCGGGTGTGCAGCGGGTGGGAGGCAATGACATCTGGGGATGGAAGACGGACCGACTTTGGCCGGTGCGTAGATGAGTGATATGTACATGCTACTCTGAGTCGAGATTAAATGTATATTACGCTGATTGGCTCGAATAGCCTTGAATACTTCTATGGTGCATGAGTCGAGATTGTGAGGGTGTGCACTACGCAAGTACCCGTCTTCTTGCAGGATACATCGTTTATAATCCAACAAGTCAACGCTGCTGATGATGGGAATACTCGGTTATGAATCCGCTCCAACAAAAAGGCATCGCTTTCCCTTTTCCAAAGTTTGGCTTGTAGAGTAGATGAAAAGGGTGGTTCTCTGCTACACAAACTCAAAAAGGACGCGTTTGCACCCGACATGATTCTTGCTCCTCGACGTGTTTGCCTCGCCACCGCAAACAAGCGTACAGAATTCTCTCGCCCGTGTCGTTTATAACACCATCGACAAGATATCTGATTCACAACAAAGATGAACAAGATCGGCGTACCTGCTCATGCGAATATGTACATTCTAATTTTCAAGATGCCATCATCCTCCATCTATCATCTATCGAGAGCGTGACACCATGATAAGCTTTCCATGACGCGGGGCAAAATACTGATCATGAAATTCCTAAACAAATGCTTGACACACTTGAGGCACCGCATCATATGGCAGTGAGAGAGGTCAAAATCAAGATTACCAGTGTGGAGAAAATGTGATGAAACCCATGAGGATACCAGAAATTAGACCCGTCACGGGCACGGTAATGAACCAACCGAGGTAAATCCAAGAAACCATGCGCCAGTTAATGGCGCGCCAGTCGCCGTTGCAGAGGCCGACACCGACAATAGCGCCCGTGATGCATTGTGTAGTAGAAACGGGAAGCTCGAGACGAGTGGCCATGATGACGGTTATGACTGATCCGAGCTCCATCGAGAAACCACGCGAGGGTGACATGAGGGTGACGCGGTTACCGAGGTTGCGCATAATGTGGTAGCCATAGGTCCATAGACCAATGCAGATACCGGCACCACCAAAGGCGAGAATCCAGCGGGGAACGTCAGCCTTGAGTGGAACGACCTCGGTCTTCCAGATCTGGTAGATGGAAGCATAAGGGCCGACAGCGTTGGCCACATCGTTGGCGCCATGGGTAAATGAAGCAGCGGCAGCAGTCATGACCTGGAGGAAGGTGTAGAGAAACTCGGCCTTGTTGTCAAAGTGGCGGGCGCGGGCGTGGATCTCTTCGACATCACCGGCAATGACGGACTTTTCACTCTGAGAGCCGACAATGTCCTGGTCAACGCCGCGAAGGACAGCCCACTTGAGCCACCAGAAAGCGACAGAGGGTGTGTACCAGGCGCCATCGGGCTTGGGGCCGATGAGAGACTTGTGGGTAGACTTGGGCAACTCTTCCGTGGAGATGTCCGAGACGGCCGTCTTTTCCTGATCGTGCTGGCCCTCGATATCACCGGTGACTACCGCGGCTTCGCGGTTACGGCGCGCATCAAGCTCCTCGCGGGTCATGTGGCCCTCGTAGTAGTTGCGCACGATGCCGGTAAAGTTTTCCGGGGGAGGGGGAACCTCGCCACGGCGGAGTAGCAAAGGGCCCTGGAAGATGTGGTAGGCCTTGAGCTGCCAGTCTTCCTTGATGACGACACGATACATCCAGGGCACAAGGAAGAGGGTGATGAGAAGTGCGAAACCAGCACCGACACCGACAATGACACCGGGGATCTGAGCCTCGGTCAGGGCAATCGTATAGTCGCCGCCTTTCCAGATCAGCAGCATGACAATGAGTGACGAAGTAAGCCAAAAGTAGATGGGCACGAGGAAGAGACCCTTGGCGGCAGGATTGGAGCGGAGGAGGACACCATATTTAGTGAGGAGAAAGATGATGGCTCCAAAAACACCGGAAAGAACGGGAGCAATAATCCAGGCAAGGAAAACCTGTACAACACCCTGCTTTAGATCAAGGGAACCGGTCTTGGTATAACCAACCCATGTGATACCCTTGTTACCGAGTGCGCCGATGCCCATGCCGAGGACGCCCCCGAGAATGGAGTGCGTAGTAGAGACGGGCATACCAAATCTGGTCGCCATGGTGAGGTAGAGAGAGGATGCGGTGACGGCGCAGACCATACCGAGCATGAGAAGGGCGGGTGAAGATTCAAAGGCCTTGACGTCGACGACTTTGGTTCGGATGGTGTCAGCTACACGGCCACCGACACCGAGTGCTCCAGTAAATTCCATGAGTGAGGCACCTAACATGGCCTGAAGGTAGGTGACGGAGCGGGAGGAGACGGAACTAGCCCATGAATTGGCGACATCATTGGCACCAATGTTCCAGGCGTCTAGGAAGGCGAAGATGGTTCCGACGGCCAGGAGGTAGTCATATTGGTGGAAAGTCATGTTGGCTGATAGTCACCAACGTTGTCAGATGAGTCCGTGGTCTTGTACTTTGAGGTCTTTTTTCGAAAATTGAACAAGAAAGTAAAAAAGAGCACCAAGACTCAGAGTCAAAGCTCTGTACGAAAAGATCTCGAGTGTTGTCCTAAAGAGAAACAGGAGTTGTACACACTGGCGAGGATGAGCAGCTATATAGCTGGGACGGGCCAAGAGCAAGGCGCACCAAACATAAGCAAAGCCATTCTCTTGGCCGCGCGCAGCTTTACGCGCCAAGACGGGCCATTTTTCTTCTGTAACGAGTGCACGCATACATCAGTAAAGCGTAACAGGGGCGGCTGGGTGAAACGAGGTTTCCAAGGTAGGGAACGCTGTCGGTCAGTTGGCGGATGCTCAAGTGTGTGTGGATGAAGGCGGCGGATAAGTTGGGGCGGTGGAAACGTGAAAGCTGGGCACAACGCCTCAAAGACTCACCAGACTGCCCATGCCAAGACGAGCTGTGTCCCTCGGTCTAGGACCTGGAAGAGATGTGAAAGCCGTTGCATGTAAGCCAAGGGGTTTCCGCTCGAATGAAGAGTCCGCCTTGACAAGTTTGAGGTGAGGCGTACAGGCGTACCTAGTTTCCGGGTTCTGCGTGGACCTTCAGTAACAGCTGTGACTTTAAAAGTTTTTCCGTAGTATGCTAATAGAAATCGGCGTTCCATGCTATGATAGATTTGACCCGTGGCACTGGAAGCCAAGCTTGAACAAGATTGCAATCTGTGTAGTCGAGGCGAGACTAACAGTAATTATGTTGCTTAGAACAGCACTGGCCAGGATTTGGACGCTGTATACAACTCAGGAAGTGTTCTTCTTTTACTTTGACATTGATGGCGATCAGCTGCAGCAGCGTCAGATGCAGCGGCCACGGTGTCGAATGCTCGAGATGGCCGTGGGAGGTCTGCGCTGGCTCTGAGCTAGACTGTGTCGGCGACCGTCTTTCCATGAAGCTTCCAGATTATAACTAGTAGTGCTTGGGGAGTGGTTGCAGCACGTGGCGAGACTGCGGCACTGTATTGAACAATGAGTGGAAAGGGACAAGAAGTGTGTCTGGGGTACTGCTGGGTCCAGTGGCGCGATGTGGATTGCAGGAGGCGAGGTAGGGATGTCTGCCGTTTGAAGCTGTTTTTTGAAGCTGATGGTTAAAATCGAGTGTGTCCAATATCATAATGATGAATCAAAAACGTGTAATGATGATGAAGGCGGGACAAGTTTGGTGATGCTTCCACAGGTGATGACAAAAAGAGAGCAAACGGACGAGTGCCAGCTGACAGCTGCCAGCTGACAGCTACTTGGGCATGCGAGGCTGACAGGCCAGCACCTGACTCAAGATGGAGTCAGGAGTTGTCCCTGACAATTCTTTTCAGTGACGACCCAAAAAAGAGAAAAAGAACTTGTCCCGGAATTAACAAAACGAGTAAAGAGACAATTAGTGCATCGCACAGGATAACTCTATCATTTACATTGGCGCTAATGCCAAGCAACTATCAGTTAGCGTGGAGCAGCCTCTCACTAACAGTTCGTCCAGCCACCAAGTCACTAAAGACCACAGAACCACTATTTAAAAGTCACTTGTTATACTCATTGAGTTGTTAGCCAAAAAGCCACCATGAAGGATATCCAGATCTCTCCACTGTTCGGCTGGCCAATCACAACCCGCAACATCTACACGTGCGTCCCTGTTAGGCAATGGGCTGATGGTCCGATTTAACACCACCACTTCTTACCAAAACATACTGCCAGCTCAATACGTAGCACGCAGCATGCAAAATTCATGGCATATCCCACGAGTCTCTCTGCTCCATTCGTCTGAGTATGCTCGAGGTGGCAATGGGCAGTTGCAGATCACCCGCTGTCAAAAGTAGTCGGAGCGTATCGCGCGGCTACCATTGGGTGCGCCCGTCTCAGATGCAACATCCAATTCCACACATCAAAACTCATATATCATCGACAAAATCACCGACAAAATCATCAACACCATCCACAATCGAGGACCCTCGCACGTTTTCCACACAAGAAAGTGCACACTCCAACTCATTGCCGCGAAACGCCCCGAGTCGACTCGCGCGTCTTGGCGCGCGTCTTGGCACACCAAACAAGTTCGGCCAGTTCTCGTCCAAGTCTCGCCTCTACAGTCAGTTGCGTCGAGACTTTCTGTGGTCCGTTCTCGATGACCCGAATCCGGTCCCTTATCAGTTCTTTTCACACACTGTTTCGCCCGATCCCACGTGGCCACAATCGCCCATGATAATTGCATTGTTTGTAACTGCGCTTCCCTACCGGGTAAACCGCATCTTCTATCAAGCCCACACACAGCCCTTGACCAACACCACCGCCTAAAATATCGATGGAAATATGCTCGCCATGATATTTACGCAGAACTAGCATCTACACTTATCCTGACCGGCTGTAACGAATTTTTTCTCTCTTTTTTTCTCTCTTTTTTTTCTCTTTTTTTCTTCTTTTCATTTTCTTTTTTCTTTCTGCCTTTGGTGAATGGGCTGTCTCAAAGTCTTTGCGGCGGTGTCTTTCGCGCCTCGTGTTTTGAACTGGGCAGCCAAAATCGAGGCCAAGTCTTGATGATGCTCAACGACGGCCGTGCATGCCGGAACAAGTAGAAATCGCAGAAACTTGGTCAATTTCTTCAATATCAGGTTGTTTCAAGCCCAAGCCATTTTCAAGATTTGAGAATTGACCATGTAGTTGCTCTGTGCTCTTGCACTTGCTGGTGTCTAAGTGGTGATCCGTGTTCAAAACTCCAAAACAGTGTAAATTGTGCATAAGTCTAATGTGTCTAAAACAAAATTATAATTTTGGTTCATTTCTCATTCAAATATATCTCGCTCGTTTGCGAACAACCAGCCAATATAGTGACAATTGTGGCTTACACCGATAAAGCCGGCTTGGTCTGTTTGGCGTGTCATGAGACGGTGTCAGTGTGCGCCGTGGCAAGTGAGGAATACTAGAGCGGACAGAACTAGGGCTGAGTTTCTCGCTTCATATACATACAAGTCATCAAGTAGTTTCCTCTTATAGCATCGTGCACTACCCTTCCAGGAAGTCTCCTTCTCCCGTTCTGTTTGTTGGTCGACCTAAGAGTCGTCTCTTCAAAGTCCATGATTTGCTCCCCGAAACTAGAGCGACTCGACTCCAACCTCGTACAGTTTATATCTCTCTACTGCTGTATGCCACTGAATGTATCCCGCGATGTATAGCAGCCATGATCGTTCGTAAATACCTTTTCCCTTGAGCACAGCCCTGATTCGTCGGGTACAACCAATAACATCCTGGGCGGTCTTCTCGAGTGCGACGTACAGACCACATTTAGCATAAGCCGCTTGTTTATGAATATATGTGTCCGTCTCGCCATTTGCGACCTCCTTGTAGAACCTAAGCACAAATTAATCAGCCATCGCGCGGGGAGTCTGCAGCTCCAAGAATTGCTCACGAGAGGACATCATTGACCAAGTCAAAGCAACGCGACATGTCTTCCATTGCTTCAATGGGGGTGTCGATATTGGGAAATTGGGATTTTGGATAGCCGAGCCAAGCATACGCTTCTCCGTCGCCATCTCTAGCCCGCATGTACCAGCAGAAGCCGTCGCCGCCTCTCGAGGGATGCACAAGCTTCCTTTGGATACCTTGGCGGTCCGCGATTGCAATGGCAGTAACGAAGTTTAGGGACGAGCTGACGATGAGGTTTGCAACAAGCGGGTGGTATAGCTTGTAAGTCAAACGTAATTGATCGGCAAAAGCTCGCAAGATAATCTAGGGCAACCATATTAGAAGAAATAAACATTACATCAAGCATGAGATTGGATCGTAGGACAAGGGGAAAGTTGACCGTCACTGATGCGGCCGGTGGCATTCGCGCTCGCAGATGTGGGGTCAATGCGAAATGCAGACGCCCATAAACAACGAGCCGTCTGATATATTCTACGTACCGTGGGCTGTTCCTTTCCTTCCAACCAAAGCTGCTGGAAACTCTCAAGTGCAGGTACGGTGCCAGCTTCTGGTGCGTCGTCACACAGAATAGCCAACCATGTGTAAATGGCCACAAAGACCTTGACTTCAAGGTCATGATACGGCAAGCAATTCTTTGGCAAATATTAGCAGAAAAATCTAGATATCGTCTATCATGGGAGGAAAGTTGCATTTACATCAGCGTATGAAGTACCCAGCATCAGCACTCCGTAAGAACGAGATTTTGGGTGGTGTGGTACTCCCGTCGTCGCGGCAAACTCGAGGACGGCTTTCATGAGCACATCGCTCTCAAATGTCTCGGGCTGTACTGGCAGATCAAGATCTGCCAAAAATTTGGCGTAAAAAGGTCTAAGAGTACCAGTCAGGTCAGAGATTGCTCCGTCTGGTGCTTGCACCGGCTGCGACACATCTCCCTCCAGTGAAGGACTCATTGCTGCTCTGTGTATTGAAGTTTGTTGGCAAAGTCTTGTCTTTGGAATGCGTTGTAGACGGAAACGATAGAATTCTAGTTGGCACAGGTCCAGATGAGTTTTATATTCTGTCAGTCAAAGTGCTCATAAATTATTTTTGCCACCGTAAAGTATGCGACAGCCCTTTGATTGTGTGCTTCATGAAGAACTGGCTGAGCTGAAGCGCATGCCAAGTATATGTGCGACTCGCAATGGCCACCCTCCCAGACTGTAGAACGGCATCAAATTTGCGCCGCTGTGGCAACTTTTGTACTACCCTGCTCAATATTCTTACGTCAGAATATGGGTAGCCGGCCGATATCAGCTCTATATGAGGGACAATTATGATCATTCGAACTGTTACAGTGGGACATATAGAATGCATTCCATTGTCCGCTCAAGGGCAGAGCGCGGCAACTTTGCGCTCTAGGCTTTGTGGAACCTGCTGAACTTGAGGAATCTGCATGCAGGAAGACGGTAAGAGGAGAAGAGGCGGGGTCAACAGGCGAGGTGCTTCGGACGCTGTGTCTTTTCTCTATATCCATCGCATCCTTCATTTCATCTAATGCATGTGTATGCGTGACCCTAAGAAATAAGCAGTGAATTAGTGAGAATGATGCCCAAGTAACGTAGAGACACAAACTCGCAGCCCTTTTCGTAGGCAAAGCCTTGTAGGGAATTTCTTTCGGGTCAAAGCCCACAAGTGATGGGACTCGAAAGGAATGATAGATAAAATATGTGTAATCAATAGCAAATCGATGGGCAGCGTAGAAGCCATGTCTTTCGGTGTTCTCTCAAGCAATCGCTGCTATCATACGAAATAAAAAATACAGGTCGTTATTCTGCTTTCCCGAATGAGAAATGTCTAGAAAACTGCGAATGGCTACATTAATTGACGCTCTCTACAAATGATTCGATTTTCTGCGATCCCTTCTCCGGCAAGTCAACGATAGCATCGGCCACGATCAATCTCTAAAACATCACACTCGCGAAAATTTTGCCGGGCAAGAGCACTTGAAGGTCTTACCGGCGGCTCAAGATGAGTAATGAGGCGCTCAAGCTTGTCATAGCCGCTCGGGTAGATCCCTGGGTGCTGCTGCACGGCTGAGGATCGACAATAATGAGAAGCCCCACGTCAATAGTGATGGCAAAGATTTGAATGACGTGCAAAGCTGCACGCCTAAATTCTGGAGTAGCGCATGTATCTATTTACCTTTGTGATGTGGACTTTGACCATTTTCTTGCCTTTTAACGTCCAGACTCATGAGCCTCAAAGATAAATGAGGGAGTATCTGCAACAATGTGGCCATCATGCATTGCTCGGTGCAATATACGGAGCCTATCGGCGTGACAATGCACAGCTTCGATCCGGGACTTTTAATATAGTACTATTAAAGTAGTCCCAGCTCTTGACTTGGGAGTCAAAGCTGTAGCATATCTGTGTCTGTAAAATACTTGCATAAAGTCGTTGACTTTTGCAAGTCATTATGATCTCTTGCTTTTACCGTAGTCGGCCATCAACTGAACTTTGAATGAGGCGTTCAACTAGCTTCATCCGCCGGGCTGCTTGCCTGACTCTCGCTTTGGCCAGACTATCGACGAGACCTCTGTTCGAGACCTCTGTTCATGATCAATTCAATCGTCAACAGGATCGCTGGCCACACACACAACTACTGTACTAGATGCAGATGGGAGTGATGAATGGAGTGTTGATTCTTGCAACTAGGTAGAACCTATAAACCCTTTTATGAGGGAGCGGAAAAGCGACAGGCTACAAGTGAAATGAGAGAGCAGGTAGGTGCTCAGGCTAAGATGGCATCAAGTGATTGAACAGAGGAGATGGATTCCGAGGTAAATCCACTTCTGCCGATTCATTTTTTTGATAAGATTCAAAATAATGTATAGCCTAGTCACCTCAGCTAGCCCATATAGCTCTTTATCCATTCACGATGGTAAGCTACACTGGCGTAAACATCAGGATTTCCATCTCCACATCCCCTAGTCCACGAATACACTCCCACCAACGTCATGCGCTCGTCAGTAAGCGGCCCACCAGAATCTCCTTGACACATTCCCCCCTTGTTTGCGCTCGTTGTACAAATCTGACTGACAGTAACACGCGGTTGTTCCTTGCAAGCTTTGCGATCCAAGCTCTGTAGAGAGATCCATTGAAGAGTGTTGGATACTGGCCCGGAACTGCGACTAACTCCCCACCCAGAACCGAGAGTGTCCGACCCATCAGGCGGATCTTGTGTTGCAAGAGCAATGGGTCGGATATGGGGGTTATATGATATGGGTGATGCAAGTTTCAGAACGGCAATGTCGTTAGTCAACGCCCAGGCATCATAGCCGGGATGCACATGAATCGCCGACACCTGGTACCTAGTTCCTCCAGAGTCGAGTTTTACCGCACCAGCGACGATACTAAGCCGGTCTGGAATTCCACCGTGAACGCAGTGGGCAGCGGCCAGAATTGAAGAGTGATCAATGATGATTCCTCCGCAAGCATGGCGACCACGGTTTTGCAGGCTAACGGTATATGGAAAGTAACCCAACTCAGCGTCTTGTCCACCAGCAATTGCGATTACTGGCAGAGCAGTCAGAAAAGCCATGAGACATGCCAAAAAGGCAAGTCGGTGGAGTTGCAGGGAGACCATCTCGTGAGAAGTGTGATGGTTGGATGTATGTTACTAGTAAAGGGAAGGGGGCGGCTTAACTCGAATGGTAGAGAAGTAAGAAGTTGTCTACACGGAGACATGAGTTCCTTTTATAGTTTGCTAGTGCAATTCTCTCATTTTGGTTTAGAAATTATTCTAAAGCCGAGCGGCACACTGGCCATTGCCAACATCGCAATTCCCAAGGGCAAAATTTCATAGAGTACCGGCGCACTAAAGACATGACTGGTAGTAGTACCAGATCAGCGACCGTGGCGTTGCTGGGCCTAGACATGCAGGTGCATCTTCCGTGGAAGCACGTCTCGGACAGACAACGTCTGAGGTGAATCATCCTCACCCACTGCTATTAAACGTCGGTGAGCCACCGATTTTGTCACCCAAGTGCGGGCTTTCTTCAGGAGAGAGCTCTGGGTTTTTTTTTTGTTTTGCTCACGGGTGCTGTACTCAAATAAGGTGTGCCTGGTGTCGAGTACACTCCAGTCAAGTTTCCTTCGCTCACTTGTATGATATCAATAGTCAAGAAGGAAGTGCCAGCTACCGGATGAGGGGTGACCACCTTTGCCCCAACAGCTAGACATGCCTCTGTGGGTATGCGTGTCTAAGAGCGCCAAAGGCGCAAAAGTCTCCTTGTCCGCCAGCCTCTTTATCAAGAAGTCTGTCAACTGACTGAATCATTTGGGCCAAAAAGGGTGAGCAGATAACCATTTCAGCCCTCTCCCGCTCAGTAATCTGTCGGGGGAGCGTTGGGCAAAACAGGTATTTATACATCAGCAGGCCCAAGGGGTTTTCTACCATGAAGTACGAGTACGTACTGGTAGACAACGCAGTTTTGCTGTCTTGAAAGTAGGAGCTGAAATGCAGAGTAACACGTCTTGGAGAGCACAGGTGAATTGTGAAAAGGCGAAACTTTAATCACATTTCAATGGAACCTAATCCGTACCAATTCAGTAGTGTCATTTCATGACTGACTGTCCAATAATAGCCAACTGCCTCTTTGTAATGGGCAGGGAAGAAAGATGGAGGAACGAGGAGAGCAGTGGGAAGAATTGACACTGGGGAGGGGGTAAATGGACAGGCGGAGAAATACATGGCAATCAGATGTATGGATACGAGGCCAAAAGTCATGGCACTCAATATTGCACAGTAGATCAAAACATCGCACAGTATATTGACGCACCCAGCTCTCGATATTGACAGCAGACGACGCATCAGTTGGCTCGAAGTGAGGTCATCGTGAAAGGGCGAAATGGTGCAAGTACCAGATACACACGGGCATATTCTATCCAGTAACGGGACGGTTATCTTGTTTTGTAACAACTTTCATGACCATCACGACCAAGCCTTCCGCATCATCACCGGACACCCCCCGGCCGCCCTGGATGCCGCGCCGCTCCATCGAGCCCGGGGACACGTGAGTTCTTCGGAGGAGCAACAAAGATGGAGAGTGGGGCGTGGCACGGGTAGTTGATCAGGCTCCCCGTTTGCCCTCCCCCCCCCCAAGCCATGTTGCACCTTCTAACACCAACGTACTAGTAGCAATAGCCTGGTTTTCTGTCTTATCGCGTCGTCCGTCTTTCCCATTCTCCTTTGGCCATCCGGCGGTCCGCTACTTTGCGCTGCGTGCACAACGGTTACCCTCGCGCTGAATTCTTTGTGTCGAACCTCGTCTTTAAATCCTCCCGTCAAAACCGTTCTTTCAAAGCCTCCCATTGGATCTTCCTTTCGAACCTTGCTGTCGAGCTCTTTGCATTCAATATTCAAGTCCAACTACTCCATATTATCTGAGAGTTCCTTTGCAAAGGATGTCTCAAACTGAGTACACTATTCGTTATCCTTGCGGCTTGAACGGCCGAGACATCGTGGGTGCAGGCATCACCGCAATTGTTGCTCGTTTGGATGCTGTTGTCAAATTCAGCCAGCCATCCGAACGACATTTTTTAGAAAGAGAGAAGCGTATATATGAGCGCCTTGGGCACGAACATGACGGCATCCTTCGATTCTTCGGATCCCTGGATGATGCGCTTATTCTCCAGTATGCTAGGTATGGTTCTATACGACAGTACTTTGCAGGACAGACCAAGCTAGTCTCGCTTCCTATAAAGCTCCGCTGGATTGAACAGATCACGACGACAATGTCCTTTATTCATTCAAAGAATGTGTTGCATGGAGACATCTCATGCAATAACGTGTTTCTTGATGAATCGCTCAACATCAAAATCGGCGACTTTGCTGGATCTGCTATTGACGATGAGGATCCTCTCATATGCTACGAAACCAGTCACGAACACCCCGCTATTAGATGTACCTCAAAGAAAAGTGAGCTATTTGCTCTTGGATCTACGTTCTATGAGATCATGACGGGATCTAAGCCGTTCAAGGACCTTGCGGATGAAGAAGTATGCAGCGCCTACAGTGAAGGAAGATATCCGGAACTGAACGACTTACCTGCATGTAACAACATTATCTATACGTGCTGGACCCAGGGCTATGCAAGTGTGGACGAACTACTTGTAGATGTCAAGGCTGAAGGCACGTGTATTTCTCACTCGATTCGTGACAACTAGCTAGTTGCCTCCAAGTCCAGACGGACGACACCGATCAGCCCGCCAACAATTGCCATGGCAGTTTCGTTTATAGCCCTTCCCTTTGTACTCTTGTCTAGAAGTCGGAGATGAAAGTTTCCGAAGACTCACACGATTATCGGCTGTAAGATCGTTTGTGAAATGGCAAAGATGCAAATGTAGGCCCCGCCACCCTTGTTCGCCGTTTGTTCGCCGCTTCTTCGCCTAAATCACCCAGGAGCATGGCTCTATCATTAAAAAAAAAGACTGCGGATAGAGTATTCTCAGAAATCGTGTGTACTTTGTGTCCTGGTTGTTCGCGGAGACGCATGTCAACGCAACACATCAGACGTCTACACTCACCTTAGATGAGAGGATGGTTGTGAATTTAAGACTGAACAGTGAAGTCCTTCTATAGAATCTTCAGCATGTATTTTCTCGCCTCATGCATACATGCCTTGCTTTCTGCAATGAAAAATAGAATAATTTGAACCTACGTGCACGTTTGCTGAAAGAGTCGGCATTCTGAAAAATGATCAAGTAGTCTACTGACTGATGTAGTATGAAATACCATTTATGAATCTTAATATAATGCGAAATTCCAATTTCATTAATCCAGTCGCTTTTCTGCTCATTTGCATACACTTCTCATTGGTTCTTACTCATGTATTGCATCATCTTTTGGATCTGCTGGTGTACTTTCGCGCTGCCCACTACTCACGCGCTGGCGTCCATCTTCCACTATTCTCTGTTGTTTTTTATTACCCTGCCTCCGCTATACGGCCCGTCGAGTAATGCAAGGTGCTCAAGCTTAAACACAGAGGACCCAAGATGACTTTAGTGGTAATGCATACTTGTACAGAACTACTTTGTTGATTATTTTTCTTCGCCTTGTCACTCTTTCATGATTTCACACGGCGTCGACTTTCCCTCCTGACGTTTTATGGTGTTGCTCTGGCGACACTACTCGACAGGTGCCTAAAAGTGGGTGCTAAGTCAATACAATTACAACACACGTATTCTGCAACAACAAATTCGCCACCTCATTGCCATCTCGACGACCCTCCCGCACTATCGCCGACATCTTCCATCGACCCAGCTAGTCGCCAAAATTCATATGTTGACATCACACCACGCCTCTCTTGTCCGTCACAATGCCTCGCTGCGTTCCCAGCGCCAGTCCCGCCGAGGCGACCGCCATCGAAAAGATTCGACGCGCCACCCTTGAGGCCATGCAGCGCGAGAAACTCTCGGAAATGCAAAATACCCTCGATCAATTTCATACTCTCCCAACCGTCGACAAAAGCAAACTCGACAACCTGTCGATATCCTATGGTCCTATGCTCGACGTCGATAACTGGTCTGTTACATCACCGACCGAGTACCCGTCAAAATTCTTCATGCCCTTCGACTGGCCTCAAGACTGGCTGGAGTACCTATCTTGGTCTGTTGATTGGCAATGGGTAAAAATGGATCACCGCGATCTATACTCCAGCAGCCACTTGCAATTTTAGTACCTTCGATCTAGATGGTTCCGGGCACGCCTCTGTCAACTAGATAACCTAGATCCAGAAGTCTGGGACGTCTACACGTACGATTCCTAATTTCTTCGTTTTCTTGTTTCAACCGTCACTTAACTGCCATCCATACTGACTCATAGCTACAGCGAAAGCATGGAAATGATAGACGCTGTCAATCTCCGTCTTCCCCGACGCGAGTTCAAACCAAAGGCACGCCCCGATGCACACACATACTACGAATACGGAGGCCAGTGGGCATATCTGGCTAAAGGTGGCTCTGATAGGTCTCATGCGGCATGTCTGATGCTAGACTCGGGCGGCAAAGACGCCGACGGCCTGCTGCTGCGCTCCGAGGTCGACGCCGCCATCTGTATGAGCCAATTTCAGCTCAGAGACGGCCACTTCACCGACCACCACACGAAGCCCATCCTCATCATAACCATACTCCGCGAGCAGGTGGCACGCCTCACTCAGGCCCACTTTGATGGTAAAAAGAACCGGCTCATCCTCCGCCAATCACGACTTCTTGATCTATCAGGCAAGGATGCGGGTGATGACGCCTGGCTGCTGCTGCGCTGGATGGCCAGCACACCGGTGGGCCAGACAAAGTATCCAAAAGGCACAGAGTCTGTCGACGGCTATTGTGACGAGAAGCCGAGCTTGGCACCCTCCATGAGAGTATCAGACTCATTTCGCTGCTGCTCCAGTTGAACCAGCCTGGCGCTAAATGGATTGCAGTGATATGCCAATTGTCTCTGGCTCCGGATCTCGAAGTTTGAAGGCATTGGTGATAGAGTGACCGTTCTCACTAGACTTGGAGTCGCCATGGCCGCTCTGACGGCCAGAGTCCCTTCCAACGCATCAATTCGTCCCGCTCAGTCACCATGATTGATCCTGCGGATCCCGTATCTGGAAAGAGCTCTGAAGATGATGCAACTCAGGTACCTGATCTGTGGGGGCCTTGTTAACGGCTTTCATTTGCATACAACAAGTGCTCGCTATTTCCTGTGCTCAAGGTAGCCTGTATTAAACCAGGTCATAGTGTGACTGGTGCTTGTCCAAGGCCCTCCCCCCGTAGAAACTGTCGCTGCGCAGGTACAACCCTTGTCCGCGACCACTACCCAAAGTGAGGCCTTGGGGCACCTGAACTGGAGATTTTAATATCGTCTGAGCCAATTCAGAGCTAGATCAAGTCTCGACGTTGACACTCGATTGAAAGATGTCGGTACTTGTTCTTGCTTCCTCACCGCGTATACAGGGCCACTGCCCCAATGCGTAATAGTAACGCCATCATTAATCTTGATTTAAATAGATCAACATTCGTAAGATTGAATCAAGTAGAGTCTCTGTCATTAATTCTCCGCCTCAAGCAGCCAGCAACTCCAAAACTCGTATAATATTTCTCTCGTCCCCAGATCTGAGCTGCACGTCCCTGTACCTCGGAGAGACACTGATAATCTCGTGCCAAAATGTCCACGGTTGGACAAAGCAACACCTATGATCTCTCTGGCTTATTGCTTTAAAAAGCACCTTCATATATCGACCATTGTAAAACCACTTCTTGACGTCATTCACCCTATGCGATGCCTCGTGCCGCAGAATCTCGAGCATGTTGGCCGCGATGCCGGCCGCAATGGGCGTCGCGTACGAAACGCCCGAGGCATAGACGTACTGCGACTTGGTCGTCGCAAATTGCTCCTTGATTGGTATGTCGAGCCCCAAAGTCGCAAAGTAGTCTTCGCGACCAACACTTGCGTTTGTGCTCAGCGGCTGGCCATCGCCATCGGTGCAGTGAATCGCAATGATGCCAAGCTTTCTGCCTGGCCACGACGGCCCTTCGTGATGGCCGGCATTATTGTGTGCGGCGGCAAAGATAATTTTGGAGCCTGGGAGCAAGGCGTGCGACAGCGCTTCATCAATGTCGCGCGATTCTACCCTCATCGCTAGCGACAGATTGATAATGTCGGCATCCCAAACCTGAACGGCCCAATTGATTGCCTTGCGTACATTGTGCAGCTCATCGTCTGAAACAGTCGACGAGTTGGTCACCTTTGCAATGTAAATTTCCGCCTGGGGGGCGGCTTCCAACAATATCTTGGCAACTGTTGTTCCATGGCCATGGTAGTCTTCGCAATCATCAACACTGGTTCCGCAAAAGTTGCGCAGCCCTGCGATTCTACGGTCACGTAGCCCGAGTCCAATATCTGAGTCGCGCAGCGCAATTCGAATTTCCGAGTCGCTTGAAGATATGCCACTGTCGATGACCGTTATACGAACCTTTCTGCTTCGATTCTCTGGCAATGGCGTTCTTGACTCGACAGAGAGTGGATTCACATACGAGATTGCAAACTTTTGCATTCTTGACATGAACTCCTTTGCTCTTGCACTTGAAAATCTCATTAGCTCTTGATTCTTCCTTCATTATTGGGGCCAGACAAAGATACATACCTCTTTGGTCCTGGTTCCCTCTTATGTGGCAGCGCTGTGAGTGGCTCGCGCTGCGTCTCGACGTCGGACAGATAATCTTCTTTTGGTTCCTCTGCGCCCGGGCAATCAGGCAACAATATCGATAGTGGCTTCAGAATGTGTTCCTCAAAAAAGGTCAAAAATTCGCGACTGGTTTTCTTTTTCGCAGCAACCTTGCCCTCGTAACTAAGACACGCTTTAATGGCATCGACAAAGGGACTTTCGGAGTCGAGCAAGTCGGGGTGGTCTGTAATCAGTAGTCCCAATTGCCTTCGAATTCCTTCTTCCCATGATCGACCATGTGCTTCGCTGAAGACGTCTAGTTTTCTCCAGAATCTAACCTCGACTAGAATTTTGCCCAGTTCCAATAGATTCAAATCACACTTCAAGTCTGGACCCGCCTCAAACTGTGGCAAAGGAGCTTCAATAGGACAGGAGAGATATGCTTCTGTTGGGTCATGTATGATGCCTGTCGTCGAGTCATGGTGAAGGAATACGTTTGCGTCAAAAGTCTTTCGCTTGCACCAGCGAAGTCGTCTCCAAGCCGCGCTGCTAAGACAATAGGCAGAAAGCGCCAAGTTGTAGCAAAGACGATATCTATCCTTGACAGACACGGGTCTGGTGCGGTCCCTTTCTACTTGAGAAAGTTCAATGAGCTCAGCCAAGCTTCTCATTGTTCTCGTTCGAACGGGATTTCCGTAGCCCATGCTCAGCTGATACTCCCCAAGACCTTGCGGCACCCTTTGGTCCGTCTCGTGCCTGTTCACAGTCGGTCGTACTTGTCCTTGAGGGACAACAGAAATGCATACAGATCTGCAATCATGCTCTGCTTTGCGGATATGCTCGCAAAGCTTTGGCCTTTCTGTGGAGGTCGGGCTATGCCTATTTGCTCATTAGGCTCCAGAAAGGATCAACGACTGGTCATATCACCATAGATCTGGTCAAAAATATTGGCAACTCGATTACACAACAAGACCCCAGGTGAGGAATGGGACAAAGGAAACAGAATAGCAAAAGATGCCTACCGCGCGAAATTTCCGGTGCAGTACACCCATTCGTAATTGCCATCAAAATGGCGCGGGCTAATGAAGAACTTACAAGTCTCCAAAGGGTGCCGGTTGAAACCACTCAGTCGCAGGCGGAGTAAATGGGGAGGCTTGCAGTTGCCTAGATATCTTTTCAAGGCCAAGACAAGTTTTTCCATTTTTTCATGAACGTGTTGCTGAGTGACAGATCTCAACTCGCTGGCTGTTTCAGCAAGATCACCAGCGTAGCCGACTGTTCCTTGAGCGATGTACGGATCATCGAGCCCCTCTGGGAGATCAATGACAGGCTCATCCCTCGGTGGTCGGCTGGCGGAGGTAATGGTACCATTGGTATTAAGTATTTTCTCATGTTTGCTTTTGACGAGCCTTTTCAGGTCCTCACGGCACTTGTCTATTGTCTGCCTCTCCGAAGTCGTTGGTAGATTCAGCCCTCGCACTGTTTCCCAGTTTTTAGTAAAAGGAGGATATTCGACAAGTCGCAGCAGTCATTCGAGTGGAGAGGGGGGGTAATTACATCGTTGCGCCCCAACCCCAGCACCGATCTCTGTTTGCTCTCCGTGGTCCGGCTCGATGAGCCTACCAGTCGACATAGCATCCTGGGTCATTTTGTCGAGTGCTGTTATTGAAGTTGTTTGTAGAGGGTGAACAAGTTGGCTGTTATCGTGGCAGGAACTAGTCATATAAGTGAAAGCCGACCTTTCTCGTAAGCAGAAGGACCGTCCAGCGTTATCAGTACTTCCTTCCCCCCAGCCTTGCATGGCCTTCCTTTTTGCCGGCTGCAGTGTTGGCACAGCATACTGTCGCAGTTCTTGCTGGCCGTGTGGCTTTGTGGCTTGCAGGAACTCGTTTGTTACTATTGCATGTACACCCTGCCCAAATTTTGCGTCTTTTTGTTTCATGATGGTGATGAAGTATCTTTCCCCGCGTAAAGTTGTTCTCAGCATTATATTTGTTGTCGTTCTATCAGATGCATGAATGGAAACGCATATTCTTTCATCCCGATCCGCTCTGCCCAGAAATATCCATGGAGCACTGCATTTTTAGGGGCCAAGCAAAGCCCGACTATTGTGTCAATCGCGGGGTAAATTGTCGATCAGGCTCTAGATCCTTCACATGCTGTGTAACCCCAAGCTGAACTGCAGGTTGCAGCACAGTCCGTGGTCAATTGGCCCCTCAACCTCTCTCCACCTGAATAGATTGGCGATTCCGGGCGCGACAGCTCATTATCCATAGCGACTATAGCGTAGGTAAAAAGACCGAGTCCTCTCATGTTACACTTGCTTTGCCCACCAGACCTTGGCGATTCAGCCCTCGACAGGCCTTCAAATGGCTCCTCGAGTCAACGATTACCATATTTTGCCAACGATGATGCATAAGGGAGATTTATGCATTGGCCACCTGATCAGCAGTATCAAGGACTTGATAATCATCAACGATGGCGACGATGAAATTGTAACATTTGATGAGCATCGCATCAAAGCGTCACACATGTTCAATGTGTCCATCACTGCGCAAGCGGCAAGCTCTGGGGGCGCTGGCTTTTTTGCAGACGCAGCCTCGGCCGTTTTTGGTGGCAAGATGCGTCTCAGCAGCAAGACTCAATCTTCAAATCGTTATTTCATTCCCGAAATGCATGGGCTGCAGATAACACTCGGAAAATCCGACTTTCTCAAAGCCGTCGAGTGTTCTGCAGCGGTACAGAAGCATTTGGCCCAATACGGCGGCTATCTGTACATGATCACCGGCTTGAGATTTTGCAACCAGAAATCTGTCATGGTTCGTCGTGATGGGGGACTCGAGATGCAAAACGAACTTGGTCTTGATTGCGGTCCGGTCACGGTTGGTCCGCGCATGCACTGGGCTCGTGGAAGCATCTCGAGCCAGGAAATGGCTGAAGTGGCAGATGTCATATTTGCAATCAAGGTCACGAAGCTCAAGTATAGGAGGAGATCTATCATTGTTGGGAAAGAGCATCTTGTTGCGAAAGGATATTATCACGGAGCAGAACTTGTGGGCGGTGGAAATGCTAAGCCTGCGCTGGAGAAAGCAGATGCTTTTGACGTGGACGTCGAGGAGGATTTCGATGGAGAAGATGTGGAAGGAAGCTGGAAAGTCGAGCCCGATGTAAATTGGATCGCGTCTGAGTAGTCGCTATTAGCTGTTGCGCGACACGTTGCGCGCCTCGTGTCACAACAATCCTGCTCATGCCAGTTGGCATCGCAGGGTAGTCGCGGCTCATATCATACTATTTGAGCGTAATTCCATAGAATGATGCAAGCTTTGAATAGGTACAAGGAGTATGCGAATATGCCATTGTTCAGTGGCCCTCGGGCAGTTCGGAAACGCGATGTGCTCAAAAGGCCTCTGCGCATAAAGAGGCATGCATGACACGTGTTAATCAACGGAATAAGGTTGGATTAGGCCAGCAAATACAAGCTGTGTAATTTTGTGCCAAGCAAGGTTGTATTGAAACATGCATATGCAGGTCTGCGTTGCCCTCCCGTCCTTGGCCAGGCTCCAACACTTTGAGCATGTATCCGTACTGGTTGCTGGTATCGGTGACTGGCTGCGGCTACACAGGTTGACAGGTTGACACGGGACAATGCTTGCTGATTCTCTTCCTCCAGTGAGGCTGTGCTCACTTGATCAGTCTGCCGTGATGACGAGCAATTCGAGACAAGACACCGCGGTTGCGTGGCATACTGATTCTTCATCTGCTAGGATACGCCTGACAGCCATCAGGCTCGGCAAACGTGGGTGGCAGCCTGCAGGATACTCGTTCAGCTGTTGAATGTAGTGACTCTTGGACCTGGGCCGTCGTACAAAGATGACAGGCGCTCAGGTTGCCAGCTCCATTTCCGATTCTGTGACTGTCTCATGTCATGTGGCGGTGCCCGGATTTGATTGCACTGCATCCGGAATGCGGCACATGCAGTGGCTGCTGACTGATGCCTTTGTGTAACCTCACCGGGCGCTAAAACGAGAGCATCCCCCCGCCGTAGAAAGGTAGGGTAAGGTATTTTGTCGCATACTCTATACTGCGTAAATAGGTACCTATTGAGATCTTGTCGGCCACGCAAACACGCAAACACGCACCTTGCACCAAGCATCTTCTACAATCTCACGATGAGGGAAGACCCCCAGCGAGATCCCAACTCACTCTACTCAAGAGCAGAGTTTTGCGACAATTTACTCGTTGACATCGCCAGCCTGCCTCTCAAAGACAAGGACAGGCGTAGGAGCGAGACCGCACAGCTTAGGCTCTTGCAATGGGCCAAGTCGCTCAACGTGTGGGGTGACAAGGACGCAAATCTAGATTCACTGCTGGATCCATCCAAATGCAAAGTCCGTGGCCTAATAGAGGCCTATCTAGAGATTCTGAAGGAAACTTCGCTGCTTGGTAGAACAATATATCCCTGCTCACTCTCATACTACGCTGACCTGTGACTTTGGCAGTTTTGAAATCGGCAACACCACGGCTGCCCGACAATCATTTCGATATTGAATTTGCCGAGATTGAATTGTCCCTCACAGAGTTACAGACATTTGCAAACCTTTTGCTTTTTAACACCAAAGCAGGCTTCGGGCGGCGAGTCGCTCAGTATCGAAGTAAGCATGAGGACTACGACTTGAACAACGCCGTCATCACACACATCCGATCTCAGTTTCCTTACCTGACGCCGGAAGCTCCTCACGATATTCTCGGCCGGTGGAATGAGCTAAAAACGAAATATTCCAACTTGGCCGAAGCTGGCTCCCAAAGAGCAAGTGCGCCAGTTAGCGAACCCGCGGGGCTCTTGAAAGTCTTGGCGGATGCTGTTCTCTTCACTCACTACAAGACACTCTACAACGGAGACTACGAGCACAAGCGTATCGATGCAACCGATCCCAAAATCGCGGAATGGAGATTGCCTGTCGAAAGCACCGAGGTATCCGATTCGAAAACAGAGTATCCACACATTTGCCCAGTTTGCGCCGAGGCCTGTTCCGAACTATCGTTGTCCCTAGGTCCAGAATTGTGAGCCGCCATCTACCTTTATCCTTATTACATGAGCTCATGACTGACCAAACAGTTGTCACTTTCTGCACACAACTAAACCATACGTCTGCTTGGCCAAGGAATGCGACCGAAATAGCCCACCCTCTTTCGAGACTCAGCCACAGTGGGAAAGTCATATGCAAAGTCAACACAGATCGGACTGGGTCTGCAATCTCAACAGAAACGTCCAATGGGTATGTCCGACTTGCGATGCTGTCTCACCGGTGGAATTTGGGTCTTTTGACTTGATGACCAAAGATTTGGTTATGCATCTGCATAGCTCTCACGGCGAGGAAATATCCAAGGAGACTTTCAGCTTGGCTCGGCTAAGTTATATGACCTGCCCTCGACCTTCCGATACTTGTCCTATATGCGGAAAACGCTATCTCTACCGCGCAGCCAAGGACAGTCGCCAAACAGCAAATACCGGATCCGCAAAAGATGACACGCATACCAGAGTACAGCAATGCATCGAAGAGCATTTGTTTGCATTATCCTTCGAATTTACCCACCGCAGATTTCATACTACCGGCGCCCAGTCTCGGAGTAGGAGCGAATCCCCTTCGTCGTCGTCCTCTACGCCCTCCATGACCAGTGAGCTCACTTTATCGGTATACACCAATTCATCTACTAGTACGCACAATGATGAACACTTCTCGAGACCATCTTTCAGGCCGTCTTTGTCCTCGATCTACAGCGAACGTTCTCGGCCTCCAGACGTCATTGGCAACGGACATTACTACGACGGCCAGCTGTTGTGTAGGACGAATTCCTCTTCCAGATCAAGTCGATCACCTCACCCCTCACATCAATCCGCTCAACACTCAAGTCAGACTACTCAATCCTCGCGTCAGTCAACTCAACCCTCGCGTCACCATTATGCCTCATCCCCCGAGCCTCGCGTTACATATGGCGCTTCCTCGTCCGGTCACTCCAATGCACTGGGCTACCCGCCACCCGGGCGCCGTTAGGCAGGATATGGCGCATCTGCTGAACCTGAGCATCCACCTGGGCTACCGAGCGACCACATCCGGAACTCGATCGGTAACGGTATTCGCCATCAACCATCGTTGCAGTTCAGTGGGTTACAGTAAAGCCGCATCGTCTTCAGTCGTCCCTCCATCATTCGATCTGCCTACGGTTTCAACTCGTCAAAATCTGGTAAATTTTCATTTCGCACCAAAGCAATTCATCTCCGGAGAGCATATTCGTGATATAAATTTTGAGTTTCGTTTGTGTATTTTTAGAAGCACGAAAGCTATTGGGACTGCACCACTGTCTGCTCGGTTTCGCAACCGTCATGGAAGATCGGTATCCAGATCGTGCGGATAGTGTCCAGCCGAAAGTCTAAAGATTGAGCCTTGCGAGGCAGAATTAGAAGCGGTGGTTTTCTTTCATCATACTTATCTGGGTATCAAGTCTGGCTTTTCATCTTTGGAGTCAAAGAAAGCAAAGGGTGTTCCTGGCATCTAGGCTGCGTTTCACCAGGCACCCTCCGTTTATCTTGGGGCCTGGAGAAAATGCGCCGCAGGGCCGTTGTGCCCAATCCTTGCGACTTGTACAAATGTAAGTCAAACGCCACATCACCATTCACACCATAACTTCAGCCTAATGAACTCGCTAAGATCCTTAACACCGCCTGTAAGAGCGTAGTGTAAGTGGTTCACGCCGTTTTTGCAGTGAAAATCTGCCGTCAAGCTGCCAATCTGCGGCACCGTTGTATCATTTGGGGTTGAAAACGTAGTCGTAATTACATGGCAATTAGTGAGCCTCTCAGCCACCATCTAGGCTCGTCTCAACACGCTTCTCTCATTTTCGATATTCCGAATCCGCCGTCTACCACAACTTGTCAACAGCTTTCTCTTTCTTCTTATAACCCGACTCGCAGCATCTCATAGGTCAGCTGCTTTCTCCTTGGTAAAGGTTATTGAATAAGTGCGAAATATCCATGGAGAGGCTCGCTTTGAGCGCTCCTTACAGGAAAGCGAAGCCATCCCCGTAAACGGAGGAACGTTGCTCTGAAAGTGAACCGAAAGTTTAGGGTGTCATTACCTACACAAATTCGAGCCATTATTTGTAGCACAGAGGAGCGCTACAATCATCAAAATCCGTCCTCATCTGAGACCCGCCAGCACCGCAAAAGCAATATGCGAGGTTGTCATTGACAAGACTAGATCGGCCACTCATGGAGAAATGTTTGATGGACTTGACTCTTTTACAAATGAGTTTGTTTTAGGAAATTTTTGTTCTAGTAATGTAATGGCAGAAGATCATGTTCATCATATGCAGGGTCAGCATGTCAGGGCGGATCAGATTGAAGCATCATTCATGGTGGCGGTTTCCTGATATCTGTTCAATCAGCGGGACTTTGATGGGACGGGAGCTCGAGAATGCTCATCTTCTGACCAAGAGGACAGAAATATGGCTTCTCGCAGAGTAAAAGGGCGGTGTATATGCCTCGCGTTCAGTCATGGATGTGCCCTGCCTGTGCCTGTTCCCAACAATCGCCTCACACCCCACAGCGAGCCTGATGTGCATTCACTGGGCATACTTTGTAGCTGCCCAACGCTCCATGTACTTTCTGCGATGGGACTGTAAGGGTGTCGCATCTTGGATGGAAACTTCCGCAGTGATATTGGCACGGCCTCCCCAGGATCGGCTGCAGGGCGATGCAACTTTTGGCACGGTAAGACAACACCTCCCATTTCCCCGCCGCCCTCTATTCCCTTGTTAGGAATTCGTAACATCCCCCCCGGATCAGGGTTCTTCTGTCGTCATTCCGAGATACAAGGCGCTCTGTGACACCTCGGTCGCGCCGGGGGCCCGCTGGGCGGCCTCGCTGTCCAACCTTGCCTGCGGATGGGGGGGAGCTTCCAGGCAACGGTGTAACGTGTCACTGCAGAGGTGTCAAATTGACAGCTGTCACTCATTATTCGGTGCACGCCTCGAATTGTTCGACGCTGGCTGTGTCACTACACACCTTGCTGTAATCTAGCTGTTCAGATGATGCAGCGTAACTGATCAGTAAGCCACCGTGACTTTGTAGTAAATGCTCCAAAGTGTTGCAGAGGCCCTTGTATCTAACGTCATACCTCCCTTGCATTCCATGTCATCCAGAAGTGCTTTCGCTGAGTTCAAATCCGAGACACCAAAGACGTGTTATTCGAGCCTGGTGACAAAATACAAGAAAAGGCATGTGAGCGACAAAGAAGCGTCACTACAGAAGAAAAAGGAAAAAGACTCAAAGATAACAGTAGCTTGGCACGCTGGGGAAAATTCGATTATTTTTCATAAGTTCATAGATTTGAATCTAGTCTTTTTGCTGACTTGTCGATTTGGTTGCTCTGCATCCACGCATCTTTCGGCTTTCATTCGTGCGACTCAAAGAACCGATTGTCCAGCTTACCCAACTCGGCTACTCCAAGAGAGGTTCACTATCAGGTTGATACTCTCACACTGAAGCAAAGATCCAGAAGCAGTGGGTGTTTTTTGAGACCGATCCTTTCATTCAGAGGTTTCTTGCGACTGTTGGTGGCATCGGGGGTTTCAACAGTCATGGCACAACGAGGGGTAGTACTCGAGACTTGCGCGTGTCAAGACCCCGCGTCCGGCTAGATTTCAGCTCCACGGTCACATTTCTCTTTCAAACGGATCGTGACCTTGTGCTTTATTCCTTTGCTGCTTCTTTTCTTCTCCCGCTGGCTACCATTCCATCACATAGGCGCCCACATCGTCCCCTTTCCCGTCGAGCTGCCTTACAATTCAGTGTCGCACCAAGATGACACAATGGCCCGACTTTGCCTTCTGTTGGGCGCTTGGCAGTTAGATACAGATGAACCTTTGTTCTGGAAAGATTAGAGAACGCTCAGTTGGAAAATCCCGGCAAATCTCTTGCTTCTTTCCACCAAACTTGTCATCTCACAAACTACCCATCGCATCGCCAAGCATGAGTTCAAACGGAAGCAGCAGCGATTCAGTAGCTGCGATAGTAGCTTACTGCCACCGCTTGTTCAAAGTACTCGTCCTCATTGAGCCCATCTGCTTACCAAAAATGGGAGTCACGCTTGATTATTCGTTTGCACATTTGCAGGGTCGGCTTCGGCGCTGGGAGTTGGATCTGAAAGTAGGGGGCCAACATGGGTCCAGCGGTCTAGACTCGCAGCTCGAGTCAGCTCCCGAAGATCTTGGACTATCTATTGAATTTCAGCTGAGAGCTTTGAAGCTTCATCTCAGCCGCGTCGAGTCGCTGATGAGTTCATGCCACCAACTCCTTTTGACGTCGGAAATGATCAGCTCCACCTCTGAAGATGAACTCCTGGACAAGAACGTTCTGAGCCTCTTGGACAAGCTCAATTTCAAGCTTGATCAAATCAGTTTCACACTCGACAGGCTGCAGAAATTCGCTGCCAATCTTCTATACCACTCAGAGACGGGCCTCGGATTGAAGATTATAGACTATCGGCGACGACACGATGATTCCGCATTCAATCAATCGGTTCGAGATTATGTAAATACTCGTTATCCCTCTATCAGGCCATCTCAATACAGGTCCTCGGAGCCGAAGCCGTGTTCGGAGCCCACAGAGACGAGCTGCGAGCCTGATCAGAAAACGGCAAAGGACCAGCTCGCGCATTTACACGAGACTTTGGTCAACATGATTCTTTTCCGACATTATCGAAAACTCTACGAGAGAGAAAACATGGAAGAGCCGCTGATGCCCCTTCCCGAAAAAAAGCCTTCCAGGGGATCACAGGCCATGGTCACGGTAGCCAGACGCGCCAGTGCCCTCGTCGATACCGCACGGCAAAAAGGCAGCCAAATCGCTGCTTTTGCCACATCATTGAACGAAAACGCCTCGGACGGGCGTCAGATAGCCGTCCGCAATTGGGATCTTAGGGAGTCTATTCTCAATCGTAATTTACAGCAGAAACAGGCCAACGTCAACAGGCCTTGTACCAGCGAGGAGAACTTGACATGTCCTGTCTGCGATCAAGTGTATTACTCCGACACCCTTCAAGGTGAGAACTGGAAGTAAGTTCACCACGGTGCTAGTAAAACCGCCATCTGCGAGGCGTGTCGCTAATTCTTGACAAGACGCCACTTCATCATCATCGAGGACAGCACGCCCAACGCGCGCGACGACCGCTGCGGCGAAGCATATTCAGCATCTCTCTGCAACGGCAGCGACTGGAAGGAGCGCCTGCGCCAGCGCCACGGCACGGAATGGCTTCCTCTCCGAGTGCCGCTGTTTTGGACCTGCTCGCTGTGCCGTCGCGTCCCGCGCATGGAAAAGGCGTCGAGGGCGCTGATGATGGACGCCTTGATCAGCCACATGCTAGACGCGCGCGAAAAGATTGGCGGGCAGGCCATGCAATCGAGCATCGGCTGGACCACCGTCTTTTTGATGCCGCCGAGCGAAACCTGTCCAGTCTGCGAGACGTGTCATTTATTAGACGGCACGACGACGACGCCAACGAATGGTGGTGGTGGTGGTGCCGCAGCCGCCGACGACGACGACGACGACGACGCTCAGGCCAAAAAGGCCCTCCAAGAAGCCAGAGATGTTGCCTGGAAAAAGACGGAAGACTGCATCGGCAAGCATGTACTGGAGATGGCGGTTCACTTTGCCCGATATCGTCGCGCTGCTTCAGACCAGGCGGTGGCGGTGGCGGCGGTGGTTCCCGGCACTACTAATAATATGGAGAGGGCTGAAAAGATGACACTGTTAGCTCGAAAGGGCTTCAGAAAGGCTGCCAAGCGCTTGTCTACAGTTACTCAGGGCATAAGATCGTGATTATGACAAAGCGATGAGGAGAAGAAGTGCAATTGACTCTCTCGCTCGGTTCGCGTTGGGGTTGAGGACAACTTGGGCAATCTGCAAGTTCCTCCTCAGCCTGTAGAGGACTGGCTGGTGGGATAGAGTGGTGCAAGATTTCATCAAATTGCAAACAAAGTTGTAAAAATTCAGGTTAATTATTACAGGCACATCGGGTGGAGTAGAGTTTCAATATTGGTCCATTACTTAAATTTTACATTTCATCTGCTGGGCTAAGCAGTTGGTGATATCAGCTGCGTTACTGAATTCTTCAGTATCGCGAATAAAAAAGCAGTCAAACGCCATCCCGGCAACCGCAAGTCGTCGCTCCAGTTGCGTTTGAAGTAGCTTTTCCATCATCCCAAATCCGTGGCAAAACAAAAGATCAAAAAAGTCCACGCGTCTAAAGTTGTAACCCCGTCTCCTTGTTCTATCTCATTCTAGTCAAACAGGCACGTCCAGTGCAAATTTACAGCTTCTTGACAAGCTCGATCCACTTGGCAGTGGAGAAGGACTTGGGACGCTCAATAGGGGAGCCAACGGCGCGGTCAATGATGAGCTGAGGAAGAACACCAATGGCGCGGGAAACACCAAAGAGGACGGTGTAGTAGTTGGACTCGGTGAGGCCGTAGTGCTGGAGAAGGACGCCAGAGTGGGCATCAACGTTGGGGAAGGGGTTCTTGGTCTTGCCGTGCTCAGTCAGGACGCCAGGGGCAATCTTGTAGACCTGGCTGACAAGCTGGAACATGGGGTCGTTGGGCATCTTGGCCTGAGCGAACTCGCGCTGAGCCATGTAGCGAGGGTCAGTCTTGCGGAGGACGGCGTGGCCGTAGCCAGGGACGACACGGCCGGACTTGAGGGTGTCCCAGAGGTACTTGGTGATGTTGGCGTCGGACAAATCGTCGCCAATGACCTTCTTCATCTCGGTAAGCCAGTTCAGGACCTCTTGGTTGGCGAGGCCGTGGAGGGGACCGGCCAGACCGTTGAGACCAGCGGCGAGGGAGAGGAAGGGGGAGCTAAGAGCAGAGCCGACGAGGTGGGTGGTGTGGGCAGAGACATTGCCACCCTCGTGGTCGGTGTGGATGGTCAGGTAGAGACGCATTAGCTCAATGAAGTCGGTGTTGTTGCCAAAGCCGAGCTGGTTGGCAAAGTTGAAGGAATAGTCCTTGTCCTTCTGAATGGGGGCCACCTTGCCACCCTTGAAGACATTTTGGTAGATGCGCGAAGCAATGTTAGGGAGCTTGGCGATCAGGTCCATCGAGTCCTCGTAGGTGTAGGTCCAGTACTCCTTCTTGTTAATACCCTTGGCGTAGGCCTTGGCGAAGCTGGAGGTCTGCTCGAGAGCAGTGACAGCGAGAGAGAACTGGGCCATGGGGTGGAGGTCGGTAGGGCAGTGGTCGATGAGCTCCTCGACGAACTTGGGAATGTCGGAACGGGCGGCCCATTCGGCAGAGAGGTCGCGGACCTGCTGCTCGGTGGGGACCTCGCCGGTCAAAAGGAGCCAGAAGAGACCTATGGAAAGCTTGGATTAGTCGCGCGCAAGTAAAATGAATTCGGATCTGCCAATCTCACCCTCAGGAAGAGGCTCTTTGCCGCCGGGGGCCTTGGGAAGAAGCTCCTGGCACTCGGGAATGGTCTTGCCACGGAAACGGATACCCTCCTCGGAGTCAAGGACGGAGCCCTCCCAGACGAGGGCCTTGATACCACGGGCACCGCCATAGACCTGGTCGAGGGTAACCTTGTCAACAACCTTGGAGCCGTGCTCGCTGTGTTGGGAGGATGTCATGTTAGTGATTGATCGAGGCTCGGAGAGGGCGGCTGGAGGGTTACGAACGCGCGAAGGGCCTTGATCTGGTCAATCTTCTCGGGCAACAGCTCGGCAAAGCGCTCCTTGAGAGTCTGGATAAGTGTAAGCTGGCAAGGTACGAATTGGATCGAGGCAAGTATCGCGGAGCCCACGGACCTGAGTCTTGGCAGAGTAGCAGCGAACCGAGTTGAAGGCGGCAGAGCGAGCTCCGAAAGCAGGAGCGCGAAGCGAAGCCTTCAAGGCAGAGTTGCTAAGACGGGTAACGGAAGCCATTGTGTACCAGAAATGAATTGGTTAGAATGGAAACTGAATCAGGCGAAGACGGAGAATAGGAAGAAAGAAACAGAGGAGTCGGATGGGATGGGTATGAAGGGGGTAAAAAAGCGCAGAGTAAAAAAAGTACAGTAAGAAGGCCCTTGTCTGTGCCGGACGGATTAGTAGATGGAAGACACGGGCCAGCCAGCCCCAGCCGCGAGCAAAGCAACGGCGCCAGGCAAGCAGGTGAGCAGGGACCCAAGGAGCTAACTAGGTAGGCCCGGAAAAAAATTACATTGGGGTTACTGGACGGGGATGAGGCTTTTGGTTTTGGTGGGCTGCGAGTTGTAGGCCAGTTGCATTGGAAACACTTATTCTCTTTTAAAAAAAAAAATCTGATAAAAGAAAATTAATGGTTCATTCATGGCTACGTTTACCAGAGTCACCAGTGCAGTAGGCAAAAGAACTCGAAAGTTCCTACCTCTGTCGTCATGCTGAGCCGCTGATGGCTGCACCTCTGCTCAGCATTATTGCTGCTTGGGTAATACTTGCAGCGTCCAGCCTCTAAGATTTCATAGACCTGATCCACTGCTCAATGATAAGATAGAGGAATTTCATCATGCCGAGAGTGCGGCTCTGCGAGTTGGGAGCGAAAACGCGGGAATGCCGTTCGACTCAGCGCTTGTTACAGTGAATAATGCGATTACGATGCCCTGCAATTACCTGGGTGCACTAGGTACACCTGCGTGTGCTACGTCACTGGTGATGCAAATTTTTGAGACAGGGTACGTAGGTACTTACTTATCTTTTACAATTTGTTGGAAAATTCTGTGCAGCCAAATCTCCCAACGCAATCACGATTTCGCCCAACACGCTCTCCAAAATTAAACACTTGGCAACAACTCCTTGTATCTCATTACCAGGCAAGCTGGTCCCAAAGTCTACTATGTACGCTCCGTCGCTCACTGTCCTCTTCCTGCTTCAATATTACCGCAACATCAAAGTCCGATCGCTATCCACAATTCCGTAATGCTCACTGTCCTCATCCCCCGGGTTTTTATCGCGGGCCGATTATATCTTTACTTACTGCTCATGTATCTTTACTGCTCACAGAAAGTGAGACGTGACCTTGAAGCATCTCTTATCTCTGTTTATTGGTTTACCCTTGTCCCGCTCCCGCAGCCGCTGGAGTCGCTACCAGTACTACCAAGTGCCGCCACGTGCTACCAAGTGCTACCCATAATATTGCCTAAATTACGAGATGAGCTCGCATCTTTGCACCTCGTCTTCTGCTTAGTTACATGCATCCTCCTAAGGGAAAGGTAGCCTGGGCGTACAAGTCGGGCGATATCCTGCGTTGGCACGAAATCTCCCTCTCCCAAGATACAGTAACGACGAAAAGAAAAATCGTCCGACCTCACGTACAGATTACTTCAACTTGTTTACTGTGACCCAATGCCAATAATGAATGGTCATTTTATGTTGGACTTTTATTATTAAATAGACAGACCGCCCTGCAATTTTCTTCTGCGGCCTGCCGGGCTGCTACAGTGCTACTGTGCTGATTACTCACTGTGAAACATGGTTGCATTACATAAGCAGCTCGTGACTCCCAATAAACAAGTGCCGGTCAAGCCTCTTATTTGACCTGCCCTGCCCCCCTTCCCACTGTTTGCTGCAGATTCTTCCTCCTCCATCCCTCTCGCCACAGCACCGTCCGTCGGGCCTCTTCATCGACAACTCTGTTCGTACATCACATTTTCGCGTTTCTCAAGTAGCAGCCGCGCTCTATTGCCAGTCTGCCTCTTCGTATTCACCTGCGGCTCGTGTTAATTCATATTTCCGTCGGTAATTTCCTTTTTGAAGGCGATAATAACCTGCCACGTCAGTGACTGCTTCGCATTTGCCTGAGCACTGCCCTAGTAATAAGGACTCCTGCTCTTCGCATTCACCACCTGCGATATCAGAAATCGTGTTGCAAATCGACCATCACGTACTGCCGGGCCTTACTCTTCTCCTCGTATCGTACTTGAAGACAGACAGACCTCGCCTTTGTCGTGCCAGTATTCGCGCCTCTTTGTAGGACATTCACTGTTTGTTTCTTCGGGCCACCACCTCTAGAACTCTTCGGACGACTCTGGCATCATTTGCAAGTTGCTCTCGCTTCACCGGGTTGCTTCTTGCTACACTTGCCGCATAAGCGCGCACTGCTGCTCCTCATAATCAGTTCATCCCTTGGAGGAAAGTGACGGACGCCAAATATCATCATGGCTTCAGCAGTAACAGATCTCGAGACTGGCCTTCAGGCTATGCTAAACCTTAAGCCGCCTGGCGTCTCTGGTTCTCGCATCACCAGTTTGACTTCGCTTTGCGTTACCAATATTCAGGTAAGAATCGCCGACAACGCCTCCCGCTGCCCGTCCAATTCTAATCCTTCACCATAACAGTCTGAATCCGTCCTCATTCAAAAAATTTACACCCATTTCAAAAAGACTCCGGGAACCCATAAGCTTGGCGTTCTCTACGTCGTAGACTCAGTAACCCGAAAATGGCTCGAGCAAGCCAAGGCACAAGGCCAACCCATAAACAGTTCTGCCCCCGATGGCACATATGCTGCTGGAGTGCACCGAGTAACCGAGCTGATGCCCGTATTGATGAATGATATTAGTCAATCCGCCCCTGAAGATCAAAAGGTACGCACATCACTTGATAGTCGTCTGATGTCTTGGTTGTTGCATCTGCTACTGCGCCCTGCAACGTGAACCCATCTCGATAAGACACCACTCGTCAATCATGACTGTTTTTGCAATAAAGAAACTCACCATTGTTTCGCTGTGTAGGAAAAAATAAAGAAGCTGCTCGATATCTGGGAAAAGGGACAGACTTTCCCTCCATCTATGCTCGCATCCTTCAGACAAGGCCTTAGCTCGCCTGCCCAAGCCAGTATGTCAAATCACCCTCGCGGCGCGCTATGCTAGTACTTTACGAAGCAACTCGTTTGCTGTCCAGCTTCTAACATATCATTTCTCAACAGAAACCTCAACAACCCCTCCTGGTAGCCCTCCACCGAACGTGATGGCATCGCTGCAAGGTCGACCAGCATCTAGTGCTGCCTCGGCTCCTGCTCCTGCCGCTGCCAACGGCTCGTCCATCCTAGAGGCTCTAGCCAAAATTGCCCGTCAAAACACCACACCTAACGGCGCCGCTGGCTCGGCTGCTCCTAGTAATGGCGCTCTGCCCACTCCAGCTGCATCGTATAGCATGCCGGCTTCTGCCTTGCCGCAGCCCGTGTCCTCGTCACACGCGCCCTCGTCATATCCTGCTGCCTCACAGCCAGTAAATGCGTCCCCTGCGCCCTTTAATCTGGCTCAGATGCTAGGACAAAGTGCACCGGCTCAAGCAATGTCTTTGAATGCCGCTCCCCAGATGCCTAATGCTCCTGCTGCAGCCGTTGGCGGCATGGACCCCAACACTCAGCAACAGATCATGCTCATCAAGCTTCTGGCTGATCAGGGTGTGCCATTTGATAAAATTCCTGCTTTGATCCAGAGTATGACTGGCGGAGGTGTGGCTGCTCAGCCTGCACCCGCTCCCGCTGTCCAAGGGTCCTTCCCTGCCCAGCCGGCTTGGGGAGCGCCCTCCAACGGCCCTTCGCGTGATGAGCCTCGCGATCGCGGATATGGCGACGTTGGCAGATCTCCCCAGGGGTTTCGCGGTGGTCGATCCCGCTCCAGGTCTCCCGATCGATGGGGTCAGCGCGGCTCTCCGCGTGGTGGACGTGACTTTGGCGGCCGCAACAGCCCTGCCCGTGGCCGTCACGATGACAACAGAGATCGCAACGGGCGCAGGGGAGCTGATTTCCGCCAGCGCAGCCCTCCTGGTCGTCGTGGTCGATCTCCGTCACCAGGCAACCTACCGCACGTCGACAGATGGGTCGAGTATGATTCTACCCTTCCTCCCAACTCTATCCGCGTCCTCAGTCGCACGCTTTTCGTTGGAGGTGTGACGTAAGCAATACCATTGACCTTTAAATACACTACGTCTACTAATTCACATCACAGCTGTCCTGAAGCCGAACTGCGTGCTATCTTTGGCCGCTATGGCACCGTGCAGACTTGTATAGTCAACAAGGACAAGAGACACGCCTTTGTTAAGATGCTGACCCGGAAGGATGCTGAGCTTGCCAAGTCTAGTATGGAGGACAACAGACACCTAGACATTCCTCTTCGCGTAAGTCGTAGTACCTATTTCACTCCCATAGACTACTCACTAACTTCCAACAGACACGATGGGGAGTTGGTTTCGGCCCCAGGGATTGCAGCGACTACGCTACTGGAGTCAGCATCATCCCGATCTCCAAACTGACGGAAGCCGATCGTAAGTGGATGCTAACTGCACCGTACGGTGGCAGTGGCGGGCAACCCATTGAACCCGGTCTTTCCGTCGAGGAACCGGATATCGAGATTGGTGCCGGTGTTTCGTCCAAGGCCATCAGCCGACGCATGCAGACCGACAAGGGCGGCCAGAACGGTCCCAAGTCCACGCGCCAGCGCGACGACGATTGGCGCCATGACGACACCGGCGGTCACCAGCGTAGCGGGAACGACCGCGGTTCTGGACCCAACAACCAGGCTCAGGGTGGTCAGATGCCCGGGTTTCCATTCGGAGTTGGCACGTTGCCCAACGGCATGCCTAACTTTCCTCAGGGCTTTCAGTTCCCGCAATAAGTCTTGGTGGCCAAATGCGGTGGCTGCTGAGTGTGGTGACGCCGAGTGGTTGGAGGCCTTGCGATATAAGGAAGAGAGCGTTTGTTGTATCAGATAAGATACCCCAGGCTAAAATTGGAAACAAGAAGAAAAAAGTGTGGGTGAATTTCACGAGGAGGATGGGAATTAACGCAAATCAGCGTGTATTTTAACTCTGGGCATGGACCAGCATGCGGCGTCTGGAAAAAACGGATTTTACGCTCTACTTTGGGATGGTGATGGGAAGCCGCCCTTTTTCACTTTTGCGTCTTCATTCATCTTTTTTTTTTTTTTTTTTGGGTATAGGAACTCTTCTGTGATTATTCCTAATTTTGGTTCTAATGTACAAGGTACAATGCATCAATTTTTCATTTTAGAAGTACGATTTTTTGTGCCGTTGGGTATGGCTTTATAGAAAGTGATGTGGAGTATAATCGGTGGCGGTACCTGTCATAGAACGAAGTAAGTAGTGAGGCGCGCGATGCTGCCGAGTATTGCATCATCTGCCTTTTCGCCAACACATGGATCAAGATGTCATTATGTCTCTTTGCCAAGAGATGGATGGAATGCGCTGGCTTGGTGTAAATGTATGCCGCAGGTGAGACACCCCCGCGGCCGGAAATGAGCCGCGAGATGGACGCGTCGCAATGTGAGCTTACCCTACACCACTTGCACATATGTGCTGCGTGTTTATCTACCCGCCGTCGTGGGCTTTTTGTGCTTAACATTGTGTCGATAATTATCTCGCAATTGTTCATGTTTGAGACGTAAGAGGTGTGTAATTTGCGCGTAGACTGGTCGCAAGTTTTGCGATGCCGCGTAGTGACTGTTGGCGCAAGGGAACACAGTACGCCATCACGTATTGCACCTTGTTACTCTACTTACATCGCAAACCCGGACTCAGCTCGCGACCGGCCGGGTGTGCGAGAAGATCATGTGGCAATGGAAAATAACTAAGCCGCAGCATTCGTCGCCCACGAAGGACGCCTCGGTAATGCCAGCCAGCCGACCATCCTCCTTTCACTCTTTGGTCTGACTAAGAACGATGGACATGCATATGCAAGACCACGGACAGTGGCAAATCGGCACTCGCGCGCTCCATGTAGCATCCTCCAAGTGTCCATCTGCTAAAGCCTGATTATCATCGTGCGAGGGCGGCGAGGGCTAATATAAAATGTAAAAAGCCATGATGTGCTTCACGGCGTCATCACTTCGTCTTGCGCCCGCCTACTATCGCTGGTGTGTGCTACGTACAGCGCACATGTGCATTGGTAGTGACGTCAAGCCCATGCAAGCCGTCGAGAGCAAAAAAAGACTCCCGGCGCCATCGTGCAAGCCACATTTGATCCTGCTCGCGAATACCGAGAAGCCTGATTGACATTGTCAAAGGTACCTTGAACCGACGAAAGCGACATTGAACTGACATGAAACTTCTCTCACCTTTGCGAACAAGCAGGGCGAATGTCGCTAGAGGCCGCAGAAGCCGGGCGATTTGGGAGAGGACCAAGTGCGATGCGCGATGCACGCTCTGAGGCAAAAAGCGGCGCATTCCCAGCAAGCTCAGGTTTTATCCAGCTTTCTCATTGGCGCATCAACTTTGTTTCGCTCGCCACTTTTTCTTGCGATGCACGACCCTGTCCCAATCGCCAATTGTTTGATCTCCCTAGCCCTACTGTCCGTGGCGAGCATAAATGCTGGCATAAACGTGGAGAACAGGTTTAAGTAAAAGACGATTTGTCAATGCGACAGGTTTGCATGACTCCTGTTACAGTTGCCAGGGAGTTGTATTAATGGCCGTTGCATGGGTACGTTTCGGCTGAAAGTACGGATTAGCCGCATGCAAGTTTTCGAGGACAATTGCGATCGGGGTCGTGGTCCAAGCGCATAAACAAAACCGCCATCGTAGTGTATATAGAATGCCCTCGTGCATGTGCTCCCCGTGTTTCGAAAGTTTGGGTACTTGGAATGGTGAGCCTGTGCCCTGCAGCATTTGGCGGCCAGTGTCCACAGTTGTTGCTTGACCCTAACTATTGCCATTTCACAAACCGCGCAAACGAAAAGCAAAAGACCCTCTCATAAAATCAACCGGCAAACACCGTGGAAAGAGAGAAGCCCATGGGACGTGTCAAAAACGGACTCTGCTATGCCTAATTTGCGCTATCGTGGTCCATTCGTGGAGCACAGAGTCCATCGCAAGGGCCGAATAGGAAAGCAAGAAAGACAAGGCGCTCATTTCCCTGATCGGAAGCGGAAAGGCGGCCGGCAGGCACAAAGCTCCAGTGGGTACTGCAACGTTCCGACCAAGAAAAAAACAACAATAACATCAAAGTGCCTTGCTTGTCTGCTTTCGTAGCAACAGTAGCCGCTTGGTTCCTGACGGCGTGCATCTCTGATGCCGTATATGATGTATCCTGCGAGGACAACCTGCATTCCGTAAGCGCCAGAACAAGTTGCGGCTCGGAGATGAGCCCGAGACAGTAACAACAATGGATGAACGAGACCAGACGTGAAAGCCCGCGGCCTTTGTCACAAACGGAAACTCTGTGTCACACAACCCCACGGACAGGCACGCAGCCTTGCCAGACTGGCCGAACCACGAGGCAATGACGTATTTGCCCACTGCTGCTCTTTCGCGATGCAAACCTCTCTGGCTGTTCCGAAGATGAGTCGGGCTCGCGCCAATGTCGGTAGCGACGGCATCGTAAAAGCGGACCCCAACTTCTGTCAACGGTCAGAGCCTACTCAGAGGGCAGCCTCATGACTGTAGTCTGTGGGTGACAAAGTCTCCATATTTGGCCAAAGTTGCCCTTGCTTTGCAGACTCTCGTCGCATTCTGACGCGGTTTTGCTTGCGATGGACCGTCCTTTCTTTTCTTTCAGCAGCCAGCTGGTCAATTCAGAGCTCTAATAACGCAGAGCCGCCTAGAGACTTGTCCAGGCAAACAAAAAGGCAAACAAGCGCTATTGCTGTCTTTTCGCTGCAACTAAGTGGTAGCTCGTCTCCAGCTTCAGAAGCTGTATCCGTACGTGAGGCCGTTCCACAATGCCCACATACTTTAATTACAGTACGGAGTATGTGGCGTATTTCGTCGACCTCTTCGAGACCGGGCGTTCAGTCAACAAACGGATAGAGGTCTCGTGTGACTGGTCTCGTAAAAGATGCTGCCCAGTGACCAGTAAACTGAATCGAACTTGATCGGGCACAGCTGGACGTGCTGGGGTCTGTATGATCCTGGCGAATGATAATCGAGGCTCAATTGCAGCTTCCCGTAGAAAAAACTCGGTCCGTGTGGGTTTCACCCTAGTCAGTGCCAGCTCTGTAGCATGTACAGTAGCCAGGGTCGGGAACGCAAGTACCGACCGGCGGTAAATGTCTTTCAGAAACATCGCAGGCTATTGTTATGATTACACCAAAGTAATACTGTTGGCAAGTGCTCCGTAATATCAACTAATTTGCACCGACCAGGGTTAAGATGGGGGAGCCTGGGGTCAAGGCCCCAGAGGTTGGCTCCAGTTGCTGACGGCGGTGGCCGGGGAGCGCCATGCACGCGATGCATGGCACTGGATAAATGACAGGCTACTCTGTGTTTTGTCGAGAAAAGCCGGACGGTTTACCTGCAGCCTGAATAAGGGTTCGAAGCCGAGGACGGTGTGGATGAGATGCAGGAATAGACAAAGCAAAGTCTGATGAAACCCATTTCTGACTTTGTACGCCGATCTAACACCCTTTATCCCTAGCTGCTGTCAGAATTTAAGGTCAGGTCGCATTGGCGGCAGACGGATATCTCACGGTAGCGCCATGGATGTAGTAAGCATTACTGGTCTGAACAACGGGTGGTCCATTGGTTATGGGCGTAGGAGTAAGGAGATGCTGACGCTAGATACGGGAAATAAGTTACGAGATGATTGACTTGAATGGTGATGATTAGATGGTCAATTGGGGTGCTGCTGTGATGTAGAATGGACGCGCGTTTGCAGATGTTCTGCCTCTTGAACAGGTGGCAACTGGCAACTGGCAACTGGCAGGTGGCAGCTGGCAAATCTAGACTTTTGATAGACGGTCACAGATTTATTTGGGCGCGTGCTTAATTCCCTCACCAGCTTCAAATAGACACTGAACAGCAAAGCCAAATGCCATTCATGAGTCGAACAAGACCGCAGAGCGCCACCCGAAACTCGTCTTGGATGTAACAGTTTCTCCCCGGAATTATCCAATCTGCGACTCGACACTGAGCGATCGCCGCGGCACCTGATGCCCACCCCCATAACGCACAGGCGGTCTGTAGCCAGTTGCCAGGTCAGAACCAGCGCAGCAGCCATGGGGAATTGTTCTCTCGTCGAATCGAGGGTCAATTGCCGCCGGCGATTATGGGGGAAAAAGGGCCAAGGAACGCACAGAAACCCTGGATGCATCGAGAAACTAAGCTTCCCCTGGCCAATGCGAGACCAGTAGGAGCGCAGCCAAGCCTGCGGTGGCCAGAAAATGCCTCGTCCTCGGCCGGGAAGACGCCGGGAGAAGCCAAGCCAAGGGTTCTGGAAGCCCTGACCACGGAAGCGGCGTTTTCTTACGTACACGGAGACTGGCAAGCTGTGATGCGACATCATAAAGACGGTCAACGGCGGTTCTCGGATTGGGCAAGCACGAAGGCTCCAGTGTGGGTGTGGGCGGTGGCACGGTGGATACGAAAATGTGTAAAAGGGCTCCGTAAAATGCGATTCAGTCGCAAAGAAGCCAGCTGGGCAAGAAGGCGCCAAAAAAGAACAAGAGAAGAAAAAAACTCAATGGGGTCCGGAGAACAAGAATTGGGCGAGCGGCGAAATGCCCGATTCCCAACAGCTTCGGGCGGGTCGAGAGATATGAGCAGTGCCTCGAGTCGCCGCCTTCATTCTGGCTAATCTCTAGCACTGGTTCCGTCACCGAGAGCCACCTGAGAGGCGGCGACCCGGTCTGTAGTCGATTGCCAGTTATTGGAGCCGGCCATGGACGGTCGAGGGCGGGCACGCCGACGACACGAGCGCCGACCATGAACAAGCGAACGGCTTCTGCCCACGGCAAAGCACCTTGCGGGCCAACTAAATAGTCTTTCTAGCCACGGGTGCCGGTCCAGCGTATTAACTAGTGTGTCTCATGCCCGAGCCGCTGGCCCCTGGGGTTCACAAGTTGACAAGGATGCATCATCCCTCATGACGTAGAGGCGGACGTGGGCTCGACGAAAGCGGCGTGCCCTTGCAAGACAAGGACTACCAACGCGGAGAGCAATGTAAAATGGCTTGGCGAGGCGTTAACTGAAAGAAGACGATACCCTTCACCTGCCTAATAATAAGCCATGGCGAGTTGACTCCAATTGACCCAACATCGGAATGAGCGGAAAGGGCGGGCATGAGACGAAGAGAAGAAGGCTGATTGCAAACGTCCACATTTGTGCTTCGCTCTTCGCGTTTTGGGAAAACTCAACATACGGATCTGGCGGCAGAGACGGAAAAGCTCCATTGCATGGCCGTGGGAGCGAATCGGCGAGCCAGACGAGGCGAGCTGATGGGGCGATACTGGTTTTAGGCCAGGGCAGCATGACAACCAACTACTGAAATATTTTCCTAACGCTATTATCGCTGCAGCCAGCAGATTTTACTCCGTACAGCGCCCAGCAAAAGCTCGCCATCCAACAGCAGGCCGCTAGTGCTGTCTCCGCTGTCTCCGCGGACAAGTGAGACGCCCCAGGGCTCAATGGAATTGGTACTCGGGGGCCTGGGCTGTTTGGACTGTGTGGCGCACGGTGTGGCTTCTCGATTCGGATAGGCGATGCGGGTACGGAGTACTCTGGGGACTGCCCTGCATGCAAAGCTCACAATGCATGTCAATTAGATGGGCAATTTGTGCATGGAGAGTGTGATGCGACCCCCGGTTTGGCTGTGGGTAGCAGTTGGTGCACATCTTGAATCTACTGGTGGTGACGACTCTTGAGCAGCAAGAGACAAAAAGTGCTTCTCGACGATGAGAGGAAGGAGACGGATCGTCACTGTTGTCCCAGACATGCCTATCGACGAGGTGTGGCGTGTATGCTGCACGGACGCCCATTTTCCAAATGTAAGACAGGGCAACTTGCAAGTTTCAACCTGCGCATTGAGCATTGCAAAAGCCGTGCGATGGAGGGACTTGGCAAGACTTGTGTAAGTGGACAAATGTCCATCTGATCTACTCTTTTACCCACGAAACGCCTTAGCTTTGCGTGCTTTATTGACAAATGACAAGTCCACCTCCAGCGAAAGACTAGGTTGATTGGTGATGGCATTTGTGTGCACCAGATTGCGACTCCAGCCTTTGGCAAGCACGCTTTCCAGGGTCCAAGCTCGCCCCTGAGACAGGACTTGAACGGCGCCAAGACAACCTTGCCAAGAACCTTATCATGGTGATGAGCGGCCCAAGGAGAATACTAGGTAAAAGATTGGCATTGAATAGGAAACAAGGTGAAACAGCAGGTGAGGAAAAAAGGGAGACAGATTGGCAGAGGGCGAGGAGAGACGAGAGGGGTTACATGGCAACATCGTGGCATGGTGTTTATGGTGTTTGTTGATGTCTTGCCATATTTAACTATTGGGTCTCGCTCAGGCAACTTTAGAATGGAAGCGGGATATGGGGTGGCTGGGAGACTTGTGTCGAGTGTGTCGCACCTTATTTCATCGTCGTTGAAGGCGCACAGGCAAAAGATGGGCAAGACACTAGGCAAATGGAAGGCGAGACGTTCCATCGAGTACATGGCGCGGGAAAGCTGTATCAAAGCATCGAGTACACATTGCTGCTAGCTGATGAAGGGGGAAAAGGAGACGAGCGGAATGGCCACGAGGCACCTTCCAGACCGGCCTGGTGATCTCCCATATGAGTTGTCCCATAATTGACTAATATCGCGATAATCGAAAGAATATGCTCTCGACGGGATTGGCTCGGTCAGTGATGCTAGGGGACGGGAGAGCACGGGAGAGCACGGGCGTAGGAAAGAAGACCCGGGCAGCATGTGCCCGGTTATGATCACATCGCGGAGCCGATATTACTACATGGCGAGGGAGAGTGCTGATGAGGTAGAGGCGAGCCCACTCGATTACCGCAGGTGCAGGCCGGGGAGCGAAGCTCCGTTTTTTTGTCATTTCGCCAGACTAAAAATAATGTGAGGCCAATTTGAGGAGGGGCGTGTACAGTCAGTGATGAGAATACGATGGAGTTTTTTTTTCTGGTTGTTAACCTGTTCCTGATGCTGTGGCGGACCAGAAAATGCCTCAGCAGTGTGCCGAGCCCAGGCAGCCATTCGGGGACTTGCGATAGGCGTTATTATGGTTTGGTGCTAGGGCGATACGATGCTCGCCCAATAGCGGGCGAGCCATTTTTTTTTCTATCTTAATGAGCGCGCACGACGAGGACGCTGTGTGAGTTTGACGCCATAAGATCCAAATATCTTGATTATGTTGTTAGAAATATGCTGATTCTGTCTCCTTCGTCTCCATGTATGCGGCGACCGAGACCAGTTCGATTCAAAAGGCAAGCCTAGCTGCGTGGCGAACGCACTGTGCTTCCAGAAGCCTGCAAGCTGGGCAATGTAGTGTGAGGCGAAAAGCTGTGGCCAGCGCAGCCTGCATGCACGGTGTGACTTGTCCATTCGCGTAGCATCAGCTGCATAAAAGGTGCTGCATGAGGCACATGTCGACATTAACAGACGACAAAGTCAAGATTATCCTACAATTCATAAATTATGGTGATATGTATTTATTGGTTCATTTTATTTTTATTGATTTTTTTTGATGAAATTGTCTGTACCTAGTGACCACCTAGCAGCCCTGTGGAAACGAGACAGGAGAGCTACAGCGGTCCAAGGCCGTGTCTGCTGGCGCTACTTGGAGAGGACATTGCAGGCGGTTCTGTAGCGGGTTTACGCCGGGCAAAAAGGGCTGTCTGTAGTGGCAGCCCTCGCTTGATTAAGCTCGCGGGACAGCCAAAAGGTGGCTTCCGGCGTGGCCGGCAGAAACATCCTACTTCCTCAGTACTACAGACTTCTCTCTCTCGCTTGAGGTTGTTGCTCGCTTCCTTACTGGCCGACCAAGACGCTTCGGTGGCGGCAGAGTTGGGCGACAAGAAGAGAGCAGGAGTCCAGGGGGTTTTCGGGGGGCCTCATCTTTAATTGTGTGTCATTTTTTTCATTTTGCAGCGTAATACAACTTGACAAGTCTCTTGGCCAAATATATATGCGGCTTGTTATTATTCACTGAACAAAAAAGTCCACTGGGCTCGACTTGGCATGCAAAACGACGTGCATATTTTAACTAGCCCCGAAACCCTGTGCAGCCCGGATCGCGGGCGGTGGAGAAGAGACGCCTGGCTCGATGGAATTTGACGAGGGGAAGTACGGACGACAGGGGACGAGGGGGACCCAGAAAGAAAAAAAGGATAACGGATGCGGCCAATAAGAGTTTATGTGTTTGTTGTTGTTATTGTTGTCGATTTTGATACGGTAGGTTTACTTTTGAGACTTTCGTTGTCAATAGTTTAGACGGCGATGAAGTATTGTGAATGTACGAAGTAGAGTTGCTTCATCGCTGACTACCTAGCACAGAGCTTGTCGGCCTGTTCATGTTTTTACAAGGGCCCTTGGGATCAGCATAGTTACAGCGAGGTAGAAGCGAGCAATGGCAGTGTCACGGGGCAGACAGTGGCAGTCGCCAAAAGAATGCACAATCTCGTCCACTGAAAAGTAATGCGTTCCACAATGGACTGGCAGAAACGCCCCCCGCCAATGGCGCTAGAACGAGACAAGTCCTGCGCTAGGTGATGACATGCGGGCTGGTAAGAACGGAAACTTGTTACAGAGTCGACGGCGGGGAGAGCCCAAGTATGAGCGAAACAAGTCTGAAGTGCCCTATAGCGACATGAATCCTCGGAAACTTTGACACACTGCGCAGCCCTGTCTGGCACCTGCCAGTAATAACACTACAGATGCCTACTATCAAGTTTGACAGCGCCGCCTGGGCACCACGGAGGCGCGCTGGACCCTCTGTAAAAAATCGCTCTCGCCCGGCGGGCGTACCGTGCGAGGCCCGCCCAGTTCGTACGGTCTGGCGCAAGGTACCGATAACAAGCCCGGGGGAACCACTGTAAATTTGTTATTCCTTTGTTGTTATTGTTGTTGTTTTCTGACGTCCATGGTCAACGGGGGTTTGCCGAGGACAATTGACAGCCAGATACCATCATGAGGGAAATACAATCCCTGACTGAGGAATCATGAACATGGCTACCATGTCAAGTATCGATTGACTGTAATTATTCATGTATTTCCTCGCCAGAAACGACAATGGGAAAATGCTGACGGGCACAACCAGGCGACCTCGAGGGGTGCGCTCAAGCGCCCACGAAACACTATCAATACACACCACTGCACCATCATGATATCCACTTGCCCACGGACGCACCCCTCCCCCCCAGTCACCCATACACGATAGACAAGAAAAAAAAAGGCACGTTGGCACGACCAAAATGTTGCGAATTCAAAGTTCCCACTTACTCTGGTGCCACTAAACTCATGTCACTTGGAGCTAAGACCGTAGTAGCCTCCTCCTCCACCTCCTCACCCCCCGGTCCAGGTAGCTTTGGCGGCGCGGGTCACATCGCCATTCTGCAGGCTCGCAGGTACCATGTACCTGAGCACTAGGATGCCATTTGCGCAATGGCGCTCCCAAGACACGGGCGCCTCCAAGGTATCTTTGTCGCAAAGGCGAGTCTACAGACCTAAAAGGCTTCGGTCCTGCTTCCCAGAAGGCCCATCCCGGAAAGAAAAAAACACTAGAACCTGGCCCGCTCATTGAAATACCTCCTCCCACCCTTTCCCAAGACACATCGTCTTTCTTCCTTTTTTCTCTTCTCTTCTCTTCACCCACGAATGCGTTGCACCTAGACGTCCACCTCATCCCTATCTCGTGCGGTGCTTGACACTACAATTTTGTTTTGTCTTCCCCTTCCCTCATTCCATCTTCAATCACCCACCCCGGTTTGGTTGTCGAGTCCTTTGCCGTCATTCCTAGCTCTCAGTACCAATCTCTCAACCTATTATACAAGAACCATCAACTACCGTATCAACACTCCTTTCAGCCATGGCTGACCGCAAGGACGTCGGCGCTCCCGCGCTCGACACCAACATCGAGACTGGCGGCTTCGACGAGAAGCACCACCAGCAGGCGGCCGCCGCCCCTCCCCCCAAGGCCGCTCCCGTCGCCCAGGACGACGACGAGGATGAGGACATTGACGCCCTGATTGAGGACCTCGAGTCTGAGGATGGCCACGCCGCCGTTGAGGAGGAAGAGGAGGAGGGTAATGCCGCCACCGGCCGCGTCGTCCCCGAGGACATGCTCCAGACCGACTCGCGTGTCGGTTTGACCGAGGCCGAGGTTACCCAGCGCCGTCGCAAGTACGGTCTCAACCAGATGAAGGAGGAGAAGGAGAATCTGATTCTCAAGTTCTTCTCTTACTTCATTGGCCCTATCCAATTCGTCATGGAGGTAAGCATCTTTTTTCTCCTTGCTTGTTGAATGCTGCATTTTCCGCGTTTGCTCGTTTACTGGCCAACGTTCCACTTGTGGGAGCATGGTTTGTTCAAGGCATGCATTGCGCTGGACAAGCAATCGCAATCCCTGTGTGCGCTGATCTTGCCCAATCGCATTGTCGCACTGAATGCGCAAAGCAATCTACCCCATCATTTTACCCCAATTCTTTGACAAAACCGGCGCATTTCTACCTGTCCATCTGTCAAACCGGCCGCTGTTTACCCAGACAGAGAGCAAGGCTCACTGTTTTGGAGAGACGGCCCGAATTGGGAATGGCGAGTTGGCCAGCATTTTTTGTTGCGCGCTTTTTGTCCAGCGCAGATTAATGGTTCCACATGAGCTCTGGCCTGCCTCAGCAATTGGCTAGTCGCACATGGTTGGTGCTGATGTGGGGGCGTTGATCCATTGACGCTTTTCCTGATGCCGTCTTTGTCTGCGCGCTCTCTGCTGCACCCGCTGCACCTGCCGCTACGAAAAAAATAATAGCGACCCACAACACCATCCAATTGGCCAATCTTCGACCGCCTTTCTGCCGCTCTTCCAAACACGCAACAAGTTGCCGGTTCACGAGCCCACCGCCGATCGGATAAACTCGAAGCACCACCGTCGCCAGCCGGCTGCACCTGGCTAGGTCCCGGTCTTGGCCCGGTCAGCAGAGCTAATACTGGCTCGGCAGAACGGGTCTGAAGCACTAGACTTCAGGGCCGTGGCTCGCATTTTTTCCAGCTTGGCCTCGTGAACTAGCGCAATTTCGTTTTAAGGATGGCGCGCTCTCGGGCGCACTCAATTGTCGCCGCTTTCATCGGATCCAGTTTTCTTTTACATTTGCCCTTGATTGAGAATTATGATTTCCCATCTCGTTCAATGACGCTAACTATTTCTGCTACAGGCTGCCGCTGTTCTCGCTGCTGGTCTTGAGGACTGGGTCGATTTCGGTGTCATTTGCGCTCTTCTGCTGCTCAACGCTGCTGTCGGTTTCATTCAGGAATTCCAGGCTGGTTCCATTGTCGAGGAACTCAAGAAGACCCTTGCTCTCAAGGCTGTCGTTCTCCGTGACGGTACCCTCAAGGAGATTGAGGCCCCCGAAGTCGTTCCCGGTGACATCCTCCAGGTTGAGGAAGGTACCATTATCCCTGCCGACGGTCGCATTGTTACCGAAGATGCTTTCCTCCAGGTTGATCAGTCCGCCATCACTGGTGAGTCCCTTGCTGTTGACAAGCACAAGGGCGACAACTGCTACGCTTCTTCCGCCGTCAAGCGTGGTGAGGCTTTCGTCGTCGTCACCTCCACTGGTGACAACACCTTCGTCGGTCGCGCCGCTGCCCTCGTTTCCCAGTCCGCTGGTGGCACTGGTCACTTTACCGAGGTTCTCAACGGCATTGGTACGGTTCTGCTGATCCTCGTCGTTCTGACTCTTCTCATCGTCTGGGTTTCTTCCTTCTACCGCTCCAACAACATTGTCATGATCCTTCGCTTCACCCTCGCCATTACCATTGTTGGTGTCCCCGTCGGTCTTCCCGCTGTCGTCACCACCACCATGGCCGTCGGTGCTGCCTACCTCGCCAAGAAGCAGGCCATTGTCCAGAAGCTTTCCGCCATTGAGTCTCTTGCTGGTGTCGAGATTCTCTGCTCTGACAAGACCGGTACCCTGACCAAGAACAAGCTCTCTCTCGCTGAGCCCTTCACCGTCCAGGGTGTTGACCCCGATGACCTGATGCTCACTGCCTGCCTGGCTGCTTCCCGCAAGAAGAAGGGTATTGACGCCATTGACAAGGCTTTCCTCAAGTCCCTCAAGTTCTACCCCCGCGCCAAGTCTGTCCTCTCCAAGTACAAGGTTCTCGATTTCCACCCCTTCGATCCCGTCTCCAAGAAGGTCCAGGCTGTTGTTGAGTCTCCTCAGGGTGAGCGCATCGTCTGTGTCAAGGGTGCCCCTCTTTTCGTTCTCAAGACCGTCGAGGAGGACCACCCCATCCCCGAGGAGGTTGACAAGGCTTACAAGAACTGTGTCGCTGAATTTGCTACCCGTGGTTTCCGTTCTCTTGGTGTTGCTCGCAAGCGTGGTGAGGGTGCTTGGGAAATCCTCGGAATCATGCCCTGCTCTGACCCCCCTCGTCACGATACCGCCCGCACTATCAATGAGGCCAAGCGTCTCGGTCTCTCCATCAAGATGCTTACTGGTGACGCCGTCGGTATCGCCCGTGAAACTTCCCGCCAACTCGGTCTCGGTACCAACGTCTACAACGCCGAGCGTCTTGGTCTCGGTGGTGGTGGTGACATGCCTGGCTCTGAGGTCTACGATTTCGTCGAGGCTGCTGATGGTTTCGCCGAGGTCTTCCCCCAGCACAAGTACTCTGTCGTCGAGATTCTCCAGCAGCGTGGTTACCTCGTTGCCATGACTGGTGACGGTGTCAACGATGCCCCCTCTCTGAAGAAGGCCGATACTGGTATCGCCGTCGAGGGTGCCTCTGATGCTGCTCGATCCGCCGCCGATATTGTCTTCCTTGCCCCCGGTCTCGGTGCCATCATTGATGCCCTCAAGACTTCCCGCCAGATTTTCCACCGCATGTACGCCTACGTTGTCTACCGTATCGCCCTGTCTCTGCATATGGAAATCTTCCTCGGTCTCTGGATCGCCATTCTCAACCAGTCCCTGAACATTGAGCTTGTCGTCTTCATTGCTATTTTCGCCGATATTGCCACTCTTGCCATTGCCTACGACAACGCCCCCTTCTCCCAGACCCCCGTCAAGTGGAACCTGCCCAAGCTCTGGGGCATGTCCATTTTCCTTGGTGTTGTCCTGGCTGTCGGTACCTGGATTGCCCTCACCACTATGCTTGCCAACGACCGCAACGGTGGTATCGTCCAGAACTTCGGTAACATTGATGAGGTTCTCTTCCTCGAAATCTCCCTCACTGAGAACTGGCTCATCTTCATCACCCGTGCCAACGGACCTTTCTGGTCGTCCATTCCCTCGTGGCAGCTGTCTGGCGCCATTCTGATTGTCGATATCATTGCCACTCTCTTCTGTATCTTTGGATGGTTCGAGAACAGCCAGACCTCCATTGTTGCCGTTGTCCGTATCTGGATTTTCTCTTTCGGTATCTTTGCCATCATGGGTGGTCTCTACTACTTCATGCAGGGCTCTGCCGGATTTGACAACATGATGCACGGCAAGTCCCCCAAGAAGGACCAGAAGCAGCGTTCTCTGGAAGACTTTGGTATGTACCTCTTGAACCACATGACGAACAAACACATTTACTAACCATTCCTAGTTGTCTCCCTCCAGCGTGTCTCGACCCAGCACGAGAAGTCGCAGTAAATATGGAATTGTCACATACCCGCACGCCGATTTCGGCTGCTCTTTTCGTCTTCTCCTTGTTTAAATTTTGCATTGTAAGAGTCGTATCGGAGTATGGACACGAGTTGAGGTGCAACGTGCGACTTTTCATACCCTAGATCTCTGTCTATTAGACCATAATGATAAAAAGTAAAAATAATCTGCTACCTGCGAATGCGACCTGACGTTAAGGTGCTGATGTAAAGCTCGGCCCAGATCTGTGACTTTGTGCTGTTGATCATGCTCAACCGGCATTAGTCACGTGATCTTTATTGACCGTTAGCCTCGATGTTGGATGAATGAACTTTGATGCTCGTCTCATCCATTTCATCAATTATCTATATCAAGTTTTCATTAGCACCAGCTGATCATTTTGCTGTTTCTTACCAAACGCCATGAATATTTTTAATTCGGCCCACCGACAGGCTTTCATCCACGTCTGTTGAAGAGACTGCCCAAAAACTGCTCTAACATTCCGACATTTCACATCCAACCACCATCACCATGGCCCCCGAATTACCGGGCTACTATTTTGGTAACCACCCTCTGCTGTCCATCTTCTGCTAACCTCTCTACTTGGCTGCCCTTCCTCACTTGAACGAACATTCTAACACTGCCCACAGATAACATGAAGAAAAAGTACTTCAAAATCGAACCCTCTCATTCTGCAACCCCGTCCTCTGCTGCCGCTCCTTGGACCGCCGATGCCATTAAGCGCCGTCGTGCTGCATCCTCGGCCGCGGCTTTGATAGCCCGTCGCACGCGTCTTCTGCAGCTGCACGTGCGTCGGCACGCAGGGCTTGAGACGGACATGGTGGCGAGGGGACGGCTGCGGCAGGAGCTGGGCGTCACGACGACGATGACGGAGGAGCAGGATGACGTGAGGGCGGCAGCATGGGCGCAGGGGTCGGTGGACAAGGGAAGCGTGTCGCTGGTGCCGAGTTTTGCGAGGGCGCGGTACGCAAACATGGCGTGCATGTACGTGGGAGGGGACGACACCAAGACGGGTCTCGGCGTGGTGTATGCGAGTACGTTTTTCCCTTCTTTCCCTTCTTTCCCTTCTTTCCCTTCTTTCCCTTCTTTCCCTTCTTTCCCTTCTTTCCCTTCTTTCCCTTCTTTCCCTTCTTTCCCTTCTTTCCCTCTTGTGCAATTGAAAAATATTTTGGTCAACGTCGTATGAATGTGTAAAAAACTGACGAGGAGCAGCGCTGGATGAGGAGACGCTGGTGGGGAGTTACATCCCAACCGACGACAATGACACGTATGTTGGACCAGACTGAAAAGAGGGTTGCGAAATTGAAAAGGGAGAAAAGACGGAAAGAGAAGAGAGAGGCTGATAAAGGGCATGGTGTGTTGTAGGATCTCGTTTTCGGACCTCGCGCCAGAGAGCTCCGGGCGACGAAGAGGACTGCGCGCGGAAATGGTCAGATGCCCGCAAATGTCGTCGATTCGGTACCACGCGCCCTCGCACAAGATACTGCTGACGTCGCGCGAACCCGACCACTCCTGCGGGTTATACTTTTTCTCCCCTCTCCTCTCCAACGAAAACGACCATCGATTTCCGCAGTGGCTTCTCGGTGAGAGTATGATGCCCCCTTTTCTTGCTTCTTTTTCCATTTTGTTTGCAAGAGAAAGAAGACAGACTGATGATGTGTTTGGTGCAAAACAGCTAGTCACTATCAGAGACTCTACATCCGGCACCAACGCCTTCGTGACTCATGGATCGTTCACCAGTCCACCCCCGCGCCCGCCTCCTCGCCGCTGCTCTGCGTCGTCGGCACAAACGCCGGCATCCTCAGCGTCTCTTCCGACGAGACCATGTCCTGGCTCGCCCCGTCATCATCACCATCATCATCATCCTCCTCCGGCACGCCACAGCATCACGCCGGGCCGCAAGAAATATTCGCCCAAGATTTTCAGCAAGGCAACCACAACGTGCTCCTCGCCGGCGGGCGGAAGCCCACGCTCTGGATGACGGACCTGCGAGATAACGACCCGCGGCGCTGGCACGCGACTCCGCACGACAGCACTATCACCCATCTCCGGAGCGTCTCAGAGCATCAGGTTCTCGTGGCGGGCCTGCGCAGCAGCATGTCCACCTACGACCTGCGCTTCCTGGGGCGGCCGACACCGCCTGGGCAAGCGACTAGCAGAAACAGCAGCACGCCCGTGTTGCGGTTCACTGGGTACGAGAATGAAGCCCATGTACACACCGGATGGGACGTCTGCGCGGAACTGGGCCTCGTGGCGGCGGCGCAGGACGACGGCACCGTGGCGCTGTTTTCGCTGCGAAGCGGCAAAAGGGTCAGGCCAGGAGGAGGAGGAGGCAGTACCGGAATCGGGAGTTTGAGGACGGAGACGCCGATCAAGGCGCTGATGTGGCAGCGCATGCCGCGGGAGAGGCTGCCGAGCCTGTGGGTGGGTGAGGGCCCGCTGGTGAGAAAGTTTTCGCTGGGCGTGGGAGAGGTGGGTGATGAGGGGTGAGAAGGGTTGCTGAACTGGGAAGAGAATGATAAAAAAGTGCGGATTGGGGGAGATTTAGGACGGAGGAATGTGCAAAGTACGAGTTTTGAATTCTTCTTTTTTTTTTTTTTTGCAGCGGACATGATAAATGACATACAATAGCGACAAAGTGACTCAATTTATACACATCTTTACCTTTTTCTCTGTATCTGTTTCAAATGCACTTGCACTGCAATGAAGAGGAGCAGTTGGACTGCCATCAAGGCGCCAAGATGTTGAAATTCAGTCTTTATATACCCGTCTGTACCAAAACAAAACAAACGCTCCAAAATGATTACGTTTGAATTACTAAATGTGTATTTTTCCCACAAATCCCTCATCCCCATCCAAATGACCAATTAATCTTCTTTTACCATCATCGTCAACGACGTCGACAGTTTAGCCCCCCGGGGATTGCGAGTGCCCTCCTGTCATTCCATTATTCCCCGTCCCCTTCCCTGTCCCCGTCGCCGCCGCCGCAGCCGCCGCCG